>JAAQRG010300243.1:0-7500 GCA_011634625.1 Babylonia areolata
TGTGTGTGTGTGTGTTAGAGAGAGAGAGAGAGTGTGTGCGTGTGTGTTAGAGTGTGTGTGTGTGCGCGCGCATGTGTGTCAGAGAGAGAGAGAGAGAGTGTGTGTGTGTGCGTGTGTGTTAGAGAGAAAGTGTGTGTGTGTGTGTGCGCGCGCGCATGTGAGAGAGAGAGAGGGAGAGAGAGTGAGAGAGAGAGAGAGAGAGAGAGTGTATGTGTATTGATGCTTTTATACTTCTTTTTTTTTTTAATATATATCCGACAATGTTTACCTGGGGCTGCGTGTGCATGTAGACATTGCTATATTGGTTCGGTATTAATTTCATACACGTCGTTTTGGTGGTTTTTTGTTGTTGTTGTTCTTTAGTTTTTATTGCTGTTTCTCTTTTTTTTTGCTTAATGTTTCATATCACTTTAAGGGTATTTCTTTTTTTTTTCTCTGTTTGTTTTCAGAACATACATGGAACAGAGGAGTACCCACACGAACAGGAAAACCATTCGACGTGATCCAAGCTTTCTGCTAAAAGGTGATTAACAGGGGTGAACATTATTGTTCTTGTGTCCCAGGTCATTGAATTAGGACTCTCGTTCAAATACCCTGAGAAATTTTTCTAACAAACAGACGATAAAGAAAGAAGAAAAGGAAGGGTATAAAAACACACACACACAACAACGACGACAACAACAACAACAACAACAACAAAAAAAGAAAATTAAAACGCTCCATCCATCGAAATGTCCGATCAGCGAACAGAATAGGTCTGCAGACCAACCACAATTTCTCACACAGAAAATTATTCTCTTATCATTTTCAACAAAAAAGCTTGTGGAGAGAGACACAGACAGACAGAGAGAGAGAGGGAGAGAGAGAGCAAGACGATCAGGTTGTCCGGTAATGGTTCCCCCCTAGCCAGGCGGCCACAATTGGTGGAGGCGGGGGGGTGTGGTATAGCGTGCAGAGAGACAGTGAAGTCGTTCTTAATCGTTCTCCTTAAAGACCCCCCGCACTGGGTAAGGGGGAGAAATATCGATCTTTTGGGACTCGCTGAAAACTTTTCTTTTTTCTTCCTTCCTTCGCTGTCAACAGGCTGACGGGAGACGTTGGAGCGAAAGAAAAAGGAAGAAGAAATAAGAAAGAAAGAAAGAAAAAAAGAAAGAGAAAGGCTTCCGTGACTGTTTCACCTTAAAAGACCCTCCAGGAACTGCTGCTGTGGTTGTGTGAGCGAAGACTTGTGGGTTGTCTTCATTCAAAGGTTCCAGCCGGGACTCTCAGCTCCATCCAGTCTTGTGTGTGGTGAAGAAGCAGAAGAAGAAGAGAAGAAGAAGAAGAAGAAGCAGAAGAAGAAGAAGAAGAAACAGTTTCAGCCCTGAAGGATAAACGTTCTGCAACGTTCTGACATCCATCGCTTGGAGGAGCACCCGGCTAGGAGGAGGAGGAGCAGAGGAAGAGTAGAGGAGGAGAAAAAGGAGAAGGAGGAGGGGGTTCTCAAGGACCTGGCCTGAAAGACTGAGGCGGAAGAATAAACATTCTAACACCTAACACTTGGGGGAGTAGAGGAGGAGAAGGAAGAATAGAGGACAAGGAGGAGGAGGAGGAGGTTCTCAAGGGACTGTCTTGGAGGACTGAGGCGGAGGGATAAACATTCTAACACCAATCACTTGACAGACCCCCCCCCCCCCGGCTTGGGGGAGTAGAGGAGGAGAAGGAGGAATAGAGGACAAGGAGGAGGAGGAGGAGGAGGAGGTTCTCAAGGGGACTGTCTTGGAGGACAGGGGCGGAAGAATTCAAACGTTCTGCCACCAGACATCAATCGCTTGACCAACCCAGCTTGGAGGAGTAGAGGAGGAGGAGAAGAAGGAGGAGGAGGAGGAGGAGATTCTCAAGGGGACTGGCTTGGAGGAGAAGGGCTGGGGTGGTGGGTGGCGGCAGGATGAGGATGGTGGCGGGGGGAGCCATGGAGAGCGAAGTACGCTGCGTGGTGGTCGGGGATGACGCGGTGGGCAAGACCAGCATGCTGATGGGCTACGCCACCAACAGGTACCCCACCCAGCACGTGCCCTCCGTCTTTGACAACTATGCAGGTCAGTGAGTGAGTCAGTGAGGGAGGAGGTGAGTGAGTCAGTGAGTGAGTCAGTGAGTGAGTCAGTGAGTCAGTCAGTGAGTCAGTCAGTGAGTGAGTGAGGGAGGTGAGTGATTCAGTGAGTCAGTGAGGGAGGAGGTGAGTGAGTCAGTGAGGGAGGAGGTGAGTCAGTGAGGGAGGGAGTCAGTCAGTGAGGGAGGAGGTGAGTCAGTGAGTGAGTGAGTAAGTCAGTGAGTGAGTCAGTGAATCAGTCAGTGAGTCAGTGAGGGAGGAGGTGAGTCAGTGAGTGAGTGAGTCAGTGAGGGAGGAGGTGAGTCAGTGAGGGAGGAGGTCAGTCAGTGAGTCAGTGAGTGAGGGAGGAGGTCAGTCAGTGAGTCAGTGAGTGAGGAGGTGAGTCAGTGAGGGAGGAGGTGAGTCAGTAAGGGAGGAGGTGAGTCAGTGAGTGAGGGAGGAGGTCAGTCAGTGAGTGAGGGAGGAGGTCAGTCAGTGAGTGAGGGAGGAGGTCAGTCAGTGAGTCAGTGAGTGAGGGAGGAGGTCAGTCAGTGAGTCAGTGAGTGAGGGAGGAGGTCAGTCAGTGAGGGAGGAGGTCAGTCAGTGAGGGAGGGAGTCAGTCAGTGAGGGAGGAGGTGAGTCAGTGAGTGAGTAAGTCAGTGAGTGAGTCAGTGAATCAGTCAGTGAGTCAGTGAGGGAGGAGGTGAGTCAGTGAGTGAGTGAGTCAGTGAGAGAGGAGGTGAGTCAGTGAGGGAGGAGGTCAGTCAGTGAGTCAGTGAGTGAGGGAGGAGGTCAGTCAGTGAGTCAGTGAGTGAGGAGGTGAGTCAGTGAGGGAGGAGGTGAGTCAGTAAGGGAGGAGGTGAGTCAGTGAGTGAGGGAGGAGGTCAGTCAGTGAGTGAGGGAGGAGGTCAGTCAGTGAGTGAGGGAGGAGGTCAGTCAGTGAGTCAGTGAGTGAGGGAGGAGGTCAGTCAGTGAGTCAGTGAGTGAGGGAGGAGGTCAGTCAGTGAGGGAGGAGGTCAGTCAGTGAGGGAGGGAGTCAGTCAGTGAGGGAGGAGGTGAGTCAGTGAGTGAGTAAGTCAGTGAGTGAGTCAGTGAATCAGTCAGTGAGTCAGTGAGGGAGGAGGTGAGTCAGTGAGTGAGTGAGTCAGTGAGAGAGGAGGTGAGTCAGTGAGGGAGGAGGTCAGTCAGTGAGTCAGTGAGTGAGGGAGGAGGTCAGTCAGTGAGTCAGTGAGTGAGGAGGTGAGTCAGTGAGGGAGGAGGTGAGTCAGTAAGGGAGGAGGTGAGTCAGTGAGGGAGGAGGTGAGTCAGTGAGGGAGGAGGTGAGTCAGTAAGGGAGGAGGTGAGTCAGTGAGTGAGGGAGGAGGTGAGTCAGTGAGTGAGGGAGGAGGTCAGTCAGTGAGTGAGGGAGGAGGTCAGTCAGTGAGGGAGGAGGTCAGTCAGTGAGTGAGGGAGGAGGTCAGTCAGTGAGGGAGGAGGTCAGTCAGTGAGGGAGGAGGTCAGTCAGTGAGTGAGGGAGGAGGTCAGTCAGTGAGGAGGTGAGTGAGGAGGTGAGTCAGTGAGTCAGTGAGTGAGGGAGGAGGTGAGTCAGTGAGGGAGGAGGTGAGTCAGTGAGTCAGTGAGTGAGGGAGGAGGTGAGTCAGTGAGGGAGGAGGTGAGTCAGTGAGGGAGGAGGTGAGTCAGTGAGTCAGTGAGTGAGGGAGGAGGTGAGTCAGTGAGGGAGGAGGTGAGTCAGTGAGTCAGTGAGTGAGGGAGGAGGTGAGTCAGTGAGTCAGTGAGTGAAGGAGTAGGTGAGTGAGTCAGTGAGGGAGGAGGTGAGTCAGTAAGTCAGTGAGTGAGTCAGTGAGTGAGTCAGTGAGTCAGTGAGGGAGGAGGTGACAAAATGGGGAAAGTGATGATGATGATGACTACGACTACGACGACGACGACGATGATGATGATGATGGTGGTGGTGGTGGGATGGTGATAGTGGGATGGTGATAGTGGAAGTGACGGTGAGGAGAGGAAGGTGGCAGAATGGTCAAGACACTCAGCTACCAATGTAGAGAGTCCGTGAGGGTGTGGGTTCGAATCCCGCTCTCGCCCTTTCTCCCACGTTTGACTGGAAAATTAAAACTTAGCGTCTAGTCATTTGAATGAGACGACCAATCGTGGTCCCGTGTGTCACACTTGGCGCACTGAAAAAGAACCGAGTGTTGTCCTCTGGTCAAATCCTGCAGAAGAAATCCGCTCTGATAAGTACACAAATTCAGTCCCTTCAGCGCATACAAAACTCTGCTGCCCGACTCGACCTCAGAAAGAAAAGATCTGAGCACATCACTCCTCTTTTGCAACATCTCCACTGGCTCCCTGTTTCACACCAAATAAAGTACAAGATCAGCACTCTATGTTATAGGTGTATTCACAAAACTGCCCCTTCCTATCTCTGCGGCTGCCTTCACCTCTACACTCCATCTCGCTCACTACGATCGGCTTCGGATCCACTCTGTTTACGTATACCCAGATTCAAACACTCGACTGTTGGCCGCCGTTCTTTCTCTGTCTCTGGACCTTGCAATTGGAATGAACTTCCTCTTTCGCTTCGTCAAGTCTCCACACTCAGCTCTTTCAAGTCTGGCCTTGAAACCCACCTCTTCCCAAAATATCCTCCCTTGCCTGCCTCTTCCTTGTCTTTAGTTTCTGCAGTTTTAGAGTTATGCATGCGTGTGAATGACTGGTGCGAAAGCGCTTTGATTTGTCTCTGCACAAGATTCAGCGCTATATAAATACCATTATTATTATTAAATAATTTCATTAATTCATCAAAAAATGTACATAAACATAGTGCTATAAGCGATACAGACTACAATTCATCATGTCAGTGATACCATTACATGTAAAGAGAAAAGTGCCCCTCCCCACCTCCACCCCCACCTCCCCCCCCCAAAAAAAATCTTTTTCCACCCTCTCTATGTTGTGAAGAGAGCTTCACTCAGGACAGGATCAACCGGATCTGCCAGCAGCAGCCCACCGCCATCTTTGCAGACCCTTACAACTGCAACCGCTACTACGACTGCTCCAAGGGCTACCAGTTCAGACACGTGCAGTGTCCAAGTGACCTCTTGACGACGACATACGTATCGACACAGACACTCCTCGCTTTTGATGACGTCGACAAAGTCTGCAAACCGGTCACTGACGTCATGTGTGGAAGAAGGCCAGGTTGGTGTGAGAGAGGGGAAGGGGGGGAGAGAGAGAGAGAGAATGAAAGAGAGAGAGAGAGGGGGGGAGGGGAGAGAGAGAGGGGGAAGGAGAGAGAGAGAGAGACAAGACAAGACAAGACAAGACACATTTTTTATTTCGAGGATAATAGATAAGCACTGGTGTGCTTTTTTTTACATCCAGTCTCCGCCCTGAATAGGGTCTACACTACACAATATTTAATAAAATGAAAGCATGGTGTTTGTAGAGATACATAATAGAGGAAAACAATATACATAAATCAAAACAAAACAACAATCACACACACACACACACACACACACACGGCATACAGGCGCTAGCATGGTGTTAGTAAAATGCATAGGAAAAAAAATGAACAAAATGAAAGAAACAAACACGCACAACACACACCGCACTACACATCAGAATGGGGTATAGAGGGTGAGGGAGAAAGAGAGAGAGAGAGAGAGAGAGAGAGAGAGAGAGAGAGAGAGAGAGAGAGACTGGGGAATGGTCCTGGTACACCCGTGACAATGATGATTTTTAGATTCGATGGGCTGTTTATAATCGACTGATCTACTCATCAGGTGGCTGGTTGGCTGGCTTATTAGTTGGTTGATTTATTGGATGATTGATTGATATATTATTGGCTTATTGTTTGGTTGTTTGGTTGGTTCAATGGTTGGCTGGCTGGCTGGTTGCTTGCTTATTAGTATCTCGCTTGGTTCATGAGTAGGCAGTTAGGTCGATCAGTTTATTTACAGACTGATAAACAGACTGATTCTCTGATTGAATGACTGATTGATCTATCGATCCCTCACCTCTCCTCCACCACAGTGAAGTACAGCCGGGAACAAGTCGAAGCCATCTGCCGCGCCAACCCCGCCCGTGTCTTTGCCGACACCGACAACTGCAACAGTTTCTACAACTGCTCCCGCTTCAACGACCCCGCCGTGTCGGTGTTGCCTCCCTTCGCCGGAGAGTGCCCCTACCTGCAGCTCTTCGACACGGAGACCAAGACTTGCCAGGACTACTACCGGGTCAAATGTCACCTCCGGACAGAAATCAAGAATCCTTGTAAGTGGCGCACAATAATTTTTGGGAAGAAAAATGGATATATTGATAGATAGACAAATATAAAGATAAATAAAATGACAGAAAGAATAGCCTGAATAAAATGTATTTATGAATAAATAGATAAATAAATGAATAAATAAACAAAACATGTAATAACTGACAAAGTGTATATGTGGGGAAAAGGAGGGGATGGGGGAGGGAGGGAGGGAGGAGGGGGCATGGGGGAGGTGGTGGGAGAAAAGCGATCAGGGATGGTGGACGTTTCTATGTGTTTGTTTCCAGCTTGTGTGTGTCTTGCTTGGTGCATGCACGTGCCCCATCCCCCAACACACACACACACACACAAGGGAAGGAAGGGTGTGTGGGTGAGAGACCAAGACATACTGTGTGTCACTTTCCAAAGTGTCTCCTGACCTTGCACTCTTTGGGGTGTGGGTTTCCCTCACTCGACCCGTCCTTCCTTGTCACGGCCTGACCTGATTTCACCTGACCTCAGTGGACTTGACCTTGCCTGGCCTGACCTTATGACCTGACCTGATAGTGGTCAGTATGGTGTGGTGTCAGGCGAGGTAAGGCAGTTCCAGTGCCGGACAAGACAAGACCTCTATGGACTTGACCTCACCTCATTTTACTGTGACCTGACCTGACCACAGGTGACGTGATATGAGCTGACCTGATCTGACCTCAATGGACTTGACCTGCCCTGATTTTTCTGTCTTCCTTGGCATGGTCAGACTTTATCAAAAGACCCGATCTCAATAGACTTGACCAGGACTTACCTCAGGTGACACTGACCTGACACTGATGTTTGTGGAAGTTGTGACGGTCTGTAGTCGGGCGAGCTGAGATAACTTCAGTGTCTGACCTGACCTGACATGACCTGACCTCCGGGGAGTTGACCTTGACCTGACCTGACGTGACCTGGATGTTGGGGAAGTGGTGGGGGTTGACGGTGTTGTGGTGGGTGGCAGGCGAGCTGCGGCAGTTCCAGTGCCGGACGTCCCACTGCCGGCCCTGTGTGATCGACAACCCGGACTGCACGGGACAACCGGACGGCAACCAGCCCCTCGACCTGCAAGTCTTCACACCTAGATACGTCCGCTGTCAGCAAGGTGCACTACTCTCTCTCTCTCGCTCTCTTACACACACACACACGC
>JAAQRG010300243.1:10000-15106 GCA_011634625.1 Babylonia areolata
TAAGACTCACTTTGATGATAGGAGGTGTCAACATTTCAAGCCATGGACTCCTCTTCAGGGAGGATTTTTCCTGTTCGTTACTTGTAAAGCCTCAGCAGCGATCTTTTGTAGTTACCAACTGGAGTGGTGTTGGTCCGGGACAGGGGCGGGGGCAGGGGCAGGGAGGTCATGTTGGGTGCAGCGACCACATCACCGGGGGAAGACAAACGGGTCGTCAAATCTGCTGGAGTTGAAACAAAGAAATGTTAAAGATCCTGTCATCAACGTCAGGGTTTTGTTGGGTTATGGAAACAAGAACATGAAACTATCATGCACATCCCGGAAAACTGAGTATCGCTATCTACAGAATAAACTTGGTGGGGTTAAAACGTTCATGCACATAAAAGCCCTCTTGAACATACGGGTGAACATAGGAGTTGCAGCCCACGAACGCAGAAGTTTGCCAGGTAGTGTTCTGTCCACGGTCTGGTGGCTCATGTTGTCAATGATGTCAGTCACTGGAACTAAAACATCAACACACAGTCCAACACATCCACGAACATTAGGTCAAAGGTCAAAGGTCAAAGGTCCCATTGCCTTTCACAGCCATCAGGGCAGTGAATTCACATCCACTGTGTCTGAGGTTCAGCATAGGAAGGCAGTGAATTCACATCCACTGTGTCTGGGGTTCAGCATAGGAAGGCAGTGAATTCACATCCACTGTGTCTGGGGTTCAGCATAGGAAGGCAGTGAATTCACATCCACTGTGTCTGAGGTTCAGCATAGGAAGGCAGTGAATTCACATCCACTGTGTCTGAAACTAGCATAGAAGGCAGTGGCTCACATCCAGCCGTCTGGAGGTTCAAGATTGGAAGGTGTGAATTCACATCCACTGTGTCTGAGGTTCAGCATAGGAAGGCAGTGAATTCACATCCACTGTGCCTAGTTCAAAGTATAGGAAGGCAGTGACCCACATCCACTGTGCCTGAGGTTCAGCATAGGAAGGTGTGAATTCACATCCACTGTGTCTGGGGTTCAGCACAGGAAGGCAGTGACTCACATCCACTGTCTGAGGTTCAGCATAGAAGGCAGTGAATTCACATCCACTGTCTGAGGTTCAGCATAGGAAGGCAGTGAATTCACATCCACTGTGTCTGGGGTTCAGCATAGGAAGGCAGTGAATTCACATCCACTGTGTCTGGGGTTCAGCATAGGAAGGCAGTGAATTCACATCCACTGTCTGAGGTTCAGCATAGGAAGGCAGTGAATTCACATCCACTGTGCCTGGGGTTCGGCATAGGAAGGCAGTGAATTCACATCCACTGTGTCTGGGGTTCGGCATAGGAAGGCAGTGAATTCACATCCTCTGTGTCTAGGGTTCGCCATAAGAAGGCAGTGAATTCACATCCTCTGTGTCTAGGGTTCGGGATAGGAAGGCGGGGCCCAGTCCTCTCCTACCGCCGTTTTTAAGCTTTCCCAGCCCAAGTCAGGTACCTGTTAGCACCTTGGTGGAGTGAGGAAGTCAGGTTCCCGCTTACACCTGGGTGGAGTGAGGGAAAGTCAGATATCCGTTAACACCTGGGTGGGGTGGGGAAAGTCAGGCACCCGTTTACACCTGGGTGGAGTGAGGGAAAGTCAGATACCCGTTAACACCTGGGTGGGGTGGGGAAAGTCAGGTACCCATTCACACCTGGGTGGAGTGAAGAAAGTCAGGTACCCGTTTACACCTGGGTGGAGTGAGGAAAGTCAGCAACACCCTCTCCACAACACTGACATGACACAACACCCTATCCACAACACTGGCATGACAACGCCTTCTCCACAACACTGACATGACACAACACCCTCTCCACAACACTAACATGACACAAGGCCCTCTCCACAACACTGGCACGACACAACACCCTCTCCACAACACTGGCATGACACAACACCCTCTCCACAACACTGACATGACACAACGCCCTCTCCACAACACTGGCATGACACAACACCCTCTCCACAACACTGACATGACACAATGCCCTCTCCACAACACTGGCATGACACAACACCCTCTCCACAACACTGACATGACACAATGCCCTCTCCACAACACTGGCATGACACAACACCCTCTCCACAACACTGACATGACACAATGCCCTCTCCACAACACTGGCATGACACAACACCCTCTCCACAACACTGACATGACACAATGCCCTCTCCACAACACTGGCATGACACAACACCCTCTCCACAACACTGACATGACACAATGCCCTCTCCACAACACTGGCATGACACAACACCCTCTCCACAACACTGACATGACACAATGCCCTCTCCACAACACTGGCATGACACAACACCCTCTCCACAACACTGACATGACACAATGCCCTCTCCACAACACTGGCATGACACAACACCCTCTCCACAACACTGACATGACACAATGCCCTCTCCACAACACTGGCATGACACAACACCCTCTCCACAACACTGACATGACACAATGCCCTCTCCACAACACTGGCATGACACAACACCCTCTCCACAACACTGACATGGCAAGACTCTCTCCACAACACTGACACGACACAAAACCCTCTCCACAACACTGGCATGACAACGCCCTCTCCACAACACTGACATGGCACAACACCCTCTCCACAACACTGGCATGACACAACACCCTCTTCACAACACTGACACGACACAACACCCTCTCCACAACACTTACATGGCACAACACGTCCATTCTCTTCTAGACGTTCTTCCCTCTCCCCTCATCGATGATCACTGAAGTCTTGGATGCAGGATGCATGTGTCGCCGTGAAGTCCGGGCAGTCAGGGAATTCATGAATGTCTGAAGTGATCAATGATTGTATCACTGCAACTGACCACGGCCACACAGTGCATGAATGTCTGAAGTGATCAATGATTGTATCACTGACCAACTGACCACGGCCACACAGTGCATGAATGTCTGAAGTGATCAATGATTGTATCACTGACCAACTGACCACGGCCACACAGTGTATGAATGTCTGAAGTGATCAATGATTGTATCACTGACCACGGCCACACAGTGCATGAATGTCTGAAGTGATCAATGATTGTATCACTGCCACTGACCACGGCCAGACAGCACATGAATGTCTGAAGTGATCAATGATTGTATCACTGCCACTGACCACGGCCACGCAGTGCATGAATGTCTGAAGTGATCAATGATTGTATCACTGCCACTGACCACGACCAGAGACTGCATGAATGTCTGAAGTGATCAATGATTGTATTACTGACCAACTGACCACGGCCACACAGTGCATGAATGTCTGAAGTGATCAATGATTGTATCACTGCCACTGACCACGGCCAGACAGTTTAATGAATGTCTGAAGTGATCAATGATTGTATCATCACCACTGACCACGGCCAGACAGTGCATGAAGGGAAGGAAGTGTTCGTGAAATTTCTGACCTACCGTGGTGGATATTTTCACTCTAATTTCCTGAATTGTGTTAAAAAAAAAAAGAAAAAAAAAAAAGCACACACACACACACACACACACACGCACTCCCACATACGCATACACACATGCACACACACACACACACGCGCGCGCGCATGCACACACACACCGTCTTTACACAAGTTTTTATCTAATATCACTCAATGAAAAGGCATAAACCTGAAAAAACAAACGAACACCCTCAACAGTCTCGGAATTAATGCACAATCCCCCCAGACTGGGCTGTGGATGTGAGCATTGGGAACCCAACGCTGCAGCCTACCATGACACCATGTTCTTGTTGCTTAGAGTCCAGCCGACCGCACTGGGCCATGTCAGGACAGACCATGACACCATGTTCTTGTTGCTTAGGGTCCAGCCGACCGCACTGGGCCATGTCAGGACAGACCATGACACCATGTTCTTGTTGCTTAGAGTCCAGCCGACCGCACTGGGCCATGTCAGGACAGACCGTGACACCATGTTCTTGTTGCTTAGAGTCCAGCCGACCGCACTGGGCCATGTCAGGACAGACCATGACACCATGTTCTTGTTGCTTAGAGTCCAGCCAACCACACTGGGCCATGTCAGGACAGACCATGACACCATGTTCTTTTTGCTTAGGGTCCAGCCGACTGCACACGACCATGTCAGGACAGACCATGACACCATGTTCTTGTTGCTTAGGGTCCAGCCGACTGCACACGACCATGTCAGGACAGACCATGACACCATGTTCCTGTTGCTTAGGGTCCAGCCGACCGCACACGGCCATGTCAGGACAGACCATGACACCATGTTCCTGTTGCTTAGGGTCCAGCCGACCGCACACGGCCATGTCAGGACAGACCATGACACCATGTTCCTGTTGCTTAGGGTCCAGCCGACCGCACACGGCCATGTCAGGACAGACCATGACACCATGTTCCTGTTGCTTAGGGTCCAGCCGACCGCACACGGCCATGTCAGGACAGACCATGACACCATGTTCCTGTTGCTTAGGGTCCAGCCGACCGCACACGGCCATGTCAGGACAGACCATGACACCATGTTCCTGTTGCTTAGGGTCCAGCCGACCGCACACGGCCATGTCAGGACAGACCATGACACCATGTTCCTGTTGCTTAGGGTCCAGCCGACCGCACACGGCCATGTCAGGACAGACCATGACACCATGTTGTTGTTTAGAGTCCAGCCGACCACACTGGGCCATGTCAGGACAGACCATGACACCATGTTCTTTTTGCTTAGGGTCCAGCCGACCGCACACGGCCATGTCAGGACAGACCATGACACCATGTTCCTGTTGCTTAGGGTCCAGCCGACCGCACTGGGCCATGTCAGGACAGACCATGACACCATGTTCCTGTTGCTTAGAGTCCAGCCAACCACACTGGGCCATGTCAGGACAGACCATGACACCACCAAGCATAACAACCACACAGTATTCATGCTTTTCTTTGCTCTCTTTATTGACTCACACGCACACTACAGTGTTCAAATACAAGGCAACAAATTATCATGAAATGCCAATCAGCTGGTCAAAATGTAATAGTAAGGTATAAAATAAGAGAGGCAAGGCCTTCAAGACTCACTTGTGATACACTTAAAAAAAAAAAAAAAAA
>JAAQRG010300248.1:0-15120 GCA_011634625.1 Babylonia areolata
TTTTTTTCTTTCACTTTCTTTCCTACTCCAAAGCACGTAATCGGACTTGCGTCAGAAGAAAGTTGTTCCTTTTCTTCTCGGCCGTTTGGAAAACCGAACATAAAATTCATAAGATTGGCTCGGGTGCTTGTGGAAGAATAGGACTGCAGCCCCCTATTAAATCAAATATGCATAATTGAAAGAGACCCCCACAGCCGACCCGTTGGGTAAAATCGATGCCGACGTGGATGATGAACGCCGGACGTTGTTGTTCCTTCTCGGTCGTTCATGGCTTGTGATGTTGAAGATGACACAGGGCATTGGTGGTGCCGCTGCTGTTCTTGGTGGGTGATGATGATGATGATGATTATGATGATGACGATGATGATGATAATATTGATGATGGTGACGATGGTGGTGGTGATGCTGTTGATACTGGTGAGGAGGAGGAGGAGGAGGATAAAAATGAAAGTTCTCTTGTATATTTATCACCTAGTTTGAAAATTTATGATTACATTTATTGCTTTTCAATCCCCTGGTATGAAACTGCACTGATTATTGGAAGCCGGGGGCCACGTTTTAGGCTTTAGGCACCGTGATCAAGAGGGAGGACGTGAGTTCAAACCTCAACAGCGGTTGATTAGCAGTGTGTGCGTGTGTGGAGGGAGAGAGGGAGGGAGACGACTTGGGAAGGAGGAAGTAGAAAACATCTGGTTGGTTGTCAGTTGCCAGAGAGTGAGACATGAGTTCTGAGCTTCATGATGAACGAGTCGGGTGGTTTGGGCATGAGGCCCCAGAAAGGAAGGAAATGGAGACGAACAGTCCGAGAGGTTTAAAGAGTCTCTTTGAGGATCGGATTTTATACTCCGTCAGATTTCACAACGCCTCTCCCCCTTCCCACTTTTTCTCTGTCCCTGCCTCTGCCTCTGTCTGTCTGTCACCTCTGTCTCTGTCTCTCTCTCTCTCTCTGTGTTTCTGTATCTTCTTGCCTGTTTCTACCCCACCATTCTGTCTCTGTCTGTCTGTCGGTCTGTCTGTTTGTCTGTCTCGGTCTCTCTGTCTGTCTGTCGGTCTGTCTCTGTCTGTCGGTCTCTCTGTCTGTCTGTCTCTCTCTGTCTGTCGGCCTGTCTGTCTGTCTGTCTGTCTCTGTCGGTCTGTCTGTCTATCTGTCTGTCTGTCTGTGTCTGTCGGTCTGTCTGTCTCTCTGTCTGTATATCTGTTTGCCTGTCTCTGTCTATTGGTCTGTCTGTCTCTCTCTGTCTCTGTCTGTCTGTCTCTCTTGTCTCTGTCTCCATCTCCCTGTTTGAGAGCTGGATGGGTGAAGGAATGATGATAATGATGTGTAGACCACAGAGAAAAAAAAAGGTCAATGGCAGAATTCACAAGAAAAGGAAAACAAGTATATGTCCGATACCAGAAGAAAAGGAGAACATGTTATTTCTAAACTTCAAAAATGATTGAATGGGTGAATAGATGAATAACCAGCCAAGTAACCAAACCAATTAACTAAACTGGTAAAAGAAAACAAACACTTAAGCTTCAATACAAGCTCCCTCCCTTGCCATGAAAGAAAGGAAAGTGAAGAGTAAACGCTGTCGTAGAAATTACCCATAATCTGTTTATTTATTAACTTTGTTAACATCGATCGAAGGCAGCAGCAGCAGCCGTAATGATTATGATCTTTGTTGTGTCAGGGGTCCAGGATATTCCACGAGAAACATGACCTCCGCATGATTTGGTATTAATTCATCCTGCAGAGAATCGTCCACCTGACCAGTGTTCCCAATTTGAGATGTTGCGACATTCTGCAATGCGCCATGGGCGCGCGCGCGCGGACTCACACACACACACACACATGCACACACACACACGCGCGCGCGCGCACGCACGCACGCACACGCACACACGCGCGCGCGCGCACGCACACACGCACACACACTCACAAACCCGCACACTTACAAACACCCACACCTACCCACCCAAACACATCGCCTCCCTCCTCAAAACACACGCACACACACACACACTCTCTCTCTTTTCTTTGTTGGAAAGAGTTCTTGAATATCGATGTTGTAGATATGCAGACAAAAAGCACACAGAAAACAAAAGTTGTTTTTCTCCCACTTCTCCAGTAACAGCTGTCCGTTTCCCCTGGTGTCTCGCTCGTTCTGTGTCTGCTTTGTGCTCTGTGCGAAAGCGCACACCCGTCTGTCCGTCTGTCTCTCACTTAAGGATCCTGGAAGAAGATGAACGCTTTCTCTCTCTCTCTCTTCACCTCTCTGTCTCTGTCTCTGCCTTTCTCATTTCTTTTATCTTTTGAATTTCTCTTGTACGTTCCTTTTTGTCTTTTTTTTCTTTTTCTTTTTTTTTCTTTTTGTTTATTTTCGAGAGCAAAGTGAAAAAGTATGTATGCTTTAGTTGTTACTCTCAAAACGTGACAAAATATCCACTATATTTTCAACCCGCATCCCCCTTTTTGTTGTTGTTGTTTGTTGTTCTTTTTGTTCATTTTCGATAGCAAGATGAAAAATTACGTATGCTTTATCTGTTACCTTCAAAACACAACAAAATACCCACTCGCTATATAAAATATCTACTCTCTAGGTATGTATGTATGTATGTATGTATGTGTGTATGTATGTATCTCAAGCGCACTTTTTCACTTGCAAATGCACGCATAAACACACACGCACATATAATAACACAACAGAGACACTCACACGCACACGTACTGTCCCATGTGGGCATTTCAGCACCAGTTGTCGTTTCTCTCTCTGTTTTTTGTGTATTTTTTTTCTTTTTTTTCAGCAAAGAACGTCTTCTTTTTCCAACCAAGAAGACCGTAGAAAACCTCGTCTCTTTCATACCAAAGGAGGCGGGTGGTGCGGGGGGGTTGGGGGGTGGGATGGTGGAGAAGGGGGTGTGTGTGGGTGGAGGTGTAGGCGGTCGGTGTGAGGGTGAGGGGGGAGAGTTGGTTAAAAAAAAAGAAGGCAGACTCGGGAGAAATGAATTGTAGAAGAAAAAAAGGTGAATGAGTGGGAGTTGGAAGTGTGCGTGGAGGTGTGTGTGTGTGGTGGTGGGGGGGGCGGGGGGGGGGGGGAGATGTCGTCTCGAGTGGGTCGTTTGCCTTTCCCTGTATTAAAAAAAACCCCAACTTATTATCTATCTCTGTCTCACTCACTTTGCCCATTTCCATGTCTGTCTGTTTCTGTCTCTGCCTCTCTGTCTGTCTGCCTGCCAGCGTGTCTGTCTCCTTGTCTTACTACGTATTTGGCAGCACGTGCGTGTATGTTGGGTATTACCTCCAACCAGTAATAGCAACGGGCTGAATCCCATGGATCATGACGAGTTGTGTCCTTTCATCCGGCCTGGCGAAAATGATGGGTCCTTTAATTGAGATATGGACTCTCTCTGTGTCTCTGTCTCTGTCTCTCTCCTCCGTCTCAACTCCCTCTGTGTGTGTGTGTGTGTGTGTTTGTGTGTGTGTGTTTGTGTGTGTGTGTGTGTGTGTGTGTGTTTGTGTGTGTGTGTGTGTGTGTGTGTGTGTGTGTGTGTGTGTGTGTTTGAGTATATCATGCGCGCGGGTACGTGTACATGAGAGAAAGGGCGGGGATAGGCAGATATAGGCCGAATGAGAGAGAGAGACAGAGAAACAGAGAGAGAGAGAGAGTGAGTGAGTGAGTGAGTATGTGTGTGTGTGTGTGTGCACAAGCGCGCGTATGCTTGGAACTGATGCATGGATTTCGGTGTCGTGTCATGTAGCTCTCTGCTTGCCGTTTGCCTGTCTGAAACGATTATGTCGTTTGAACGCTGGGAGCGTTCCTTGCGAAAAGGATCATAATTCCACCCCATGCTCTATCATCATCCGTGCACACACACACACACACACACACACACACACACACACACACACACACACCACGCACACACACACACCACGCGCGCACACACACACACACACACACACACACACACACACACACACACACACTTCTTCAATGATCACCAATCATCATAACCATCATCATCATCCATTGTCATCATCTTCATCTTCTTCCCGTCTTGATCTTCAATTTCCTTCAATTGATTTTGCCTTCCTTCTTCTTCTTCTTCTTCTTCTTCTCCTTCTTCATCTTCATCTTCTCATTCTTCTTCTTCATCTTCAATGATCACCAATCATCATCATCCATCGTCATCATCGTCATCATCGTCATCATCTTCTTCCTCACTTCACTCCCGTCTTGACCATCAATTTCCTTCATTTGAATTTGCCTTTCTTCTACTTCTCTACTTCTTCTTCTTCTTCTACTTCTCTACTTCTTCTTCTTCTTCTTCTCCCATTTTTTCAGCTCCCCCTTCATCCCCGTCATGACCTTCACACTCCTCCCTTTTATTTTGTCTTTATTCTTGTTTCTTTTTCTGTTTTTTTCCCTGAAGCTTCCCCTTTGTTTCTTTGTCTTTTTGTACTTTCCTCTGTGTTAATTCATTTTCTGCCCCCTTTTTCCCCCGTTGTGTGTCTTTCTTTTACTTGACATTTATCCGTGTTTGTTTATCCTGCTTATTCTTCTGTTGTCATTTCTTTCGTTCACGTTGTGTCTCTTTGCCTGCTTCTTGATTTGCCTGTTTCTTCATCTTTGCATTGTTGTGTGTTTTTGTTCTGCGTTATACCATGTTTTTCCCCATCTTCTTAATCTCTCTCTGTCTCTCTCTCTCTGTTTCTATCTCTGTGTCTCTGTCTCTCGCTTTCTCTCTCGCTGTATCTGTCCGACTGTCTGTCTGGCATGTGTCTGTCTGTCTCTCTCCGTATCTGTCTCTCTGTCTCTCTCTCTCTCTGTCTCTCTCTCTGTCTGTATGTCTGTCTCTCCCCCCTCTCCCCCCCCCTCCCCCTCTCTCTCCTGTTCTCTTCTTGTGACGGAAGACTGGGCATTTGGCGGAAAGGAACTGGTGGCATGCCATGATGTGCTGACATGTGCCTGAAGAAGTGGGGGTTTGGGGGGGTGGAGTGGATGTTATCTGTACAAACCATTGATCAGCGTTGGGTAGCTCTGCCTAGTCACCACTCTGCCTGATTGGGGTGGGTAGCTTCCTGAAACCTGCTGATGTCTCATTTCCGTCCTTCCCTCTACGTCTAAAAGAGAGGGGTGGTGGAAGAATGTGTGTGTGTGTGTGTGTGTGTGTGTGTGTGTGTTTTGTTTTTTTTAGAGAGAGAGAGAGAGAGAGGGTGGGAGGTTAAGACCAGTCACATAGAGAAACAAACACACACACACACACACGCGCGCGCGCGCGCACGCACGCACGCATGCATGCACCAACACGCACGCGCACACACACCCGCGCACGCACACACAGATAGAGGCAGAGAGAAGGTGGGAAAGTGAGAGACAGATAGACACGAAGAAATAGAGTGAGAGAGAGAGAGAGAGAGAGAGAGAGAGAGAGAGAGAGAGAGAGAGAGAGAGAGAGAGGGTATCAGACTGAGAAGCACACAGACACATGGAGGGAGAATCAGAGAGAGAGAGAGCATTATATCAACATCCGAGGAGCATTATTACTTCACCTCCGAGGATCAAGGTCCCCCTTCCACTCGATGTTCACAAATAATAACTTACAAAATTTTCTGTCTGTCTACCTTTCTGTCCGTTTGTCTGTCTGTCTGTCTCCCCCCCGCCCCCCCCCCTCCTCCCCCCCATCCCCCTTTCCTCCCTTCTATAAAATATAAAGTCGGTAGTCATGATAAAAATTGTCCATTCAAACGTCTATGTCGACCAGTTCTAGGCTTCAGGTGTCAGTTAAGACTTCTTGGTTATCTTGAGTGCAAAGTAGAATGAAAACAAAGAGAAGGCAAACAACATAATTTTGTAGACAAAGGACAAGAGAGAAAGAAGGGAACAAAGGAGTAAAAAAAGAAAAGAAAAGAAAGACAGCAAATAAGAAAATAAAAATAACAAAAGGGAAAAAAAGGTGAGGAGTAACGATGCCCTGAAGAGCAAGCTGCAGCAGTGCTCCGTGTATTTTGCGAAATCGGCCACCACCAGCAACAAAAAACAACAAACGGGGGGGAGGGGGGTGGGGGTGGGGGGCAAATCTGCCAAGGATCAGTGAGTGCGTCGTTTCAATCCAATCAATACCCACATGAAAAGAAGGTAGAAGAGAAGAGTGGACCACAAGCACGCGCACGCGCACACACTCATTCACACACACACACACACACACACACACACACACACACACACACACACACACACGTTATTTCTCTTTGTATCTCTCTGTTTCTCTGTCTGTCTGTCTCTCTCTCTTTCTCTCTCATTAACTGTTCGGTGAACAGTGAGAACATGGTGGGAGCTGGCGAAAACAACAACAACAAACCCAAAACAAGCCAGTTGTGGTGTTTGAGGATCACGGCATCCCTCGTAAAACGCCACAGTCCAGACAGTTGGCCCGCCGGGGTGTTGGTGTGTCTGGACAGGAACCAAGTCACTGACTGATTGATTAGGTTTGGGCTGAAGCCTGCTGACCCACACTGGCCCAGAACTTGCCAGTCGGTCCCTCGCTCCTAACGAGATAAACATCAGTTCGCTCAACACAATCGTGCACAGAAAATAAAGCAAGCAAGTGACCAATGGAAATTTATTTCATTTTAAGAAATCAAACAGCGTACAAACTCAGTATTTCTCCTTGCTGGTGTGTTCTGAGGGCGTTGCGGGCGGGGATTTAGTGGTGGCGGGTGATTGGGGAGTACTGGAGACTGGTGACCCAAACTATGAAGGAAGAAGGGTCACTGTGAAGGAATCAGGGTCACTGTGAAGGAATCAGGGTCACTGTGAAGGAATCAGGGTCACTGTGAAGGAATCAGGGTCACTATGAAGTAATCAGATGGTCAGTTCACTTCAACGTGTCCCCATCAAGAAGGTGGTGGGTGCGTGGTAAGCGACAATAGTGATCAGCAAAATGAAAGAAGATGGATGGCGGTAGGGGAAGAGGGGAACAAACAGAGAAAGATTGGTAAACATCACGACAAGTCTACGTCCTTAATTCAGTCTGGTAAACAAAACTAATTCCACCAAACATGACCACATCAAATTCAGTCTGGTAAACAAAACTAATTCCACCAAACATGACCACATCAAATTCAGTCTGGTAAACAAAACTAATTTCACCAAACATGACCACATCAAATTCAGTCTGGTAAACAAAACTAATTTCACCAAACATGACCACATCAAATTCAGTCTGGTAAACAAAACTAATTTCACCAAACACAGCCACATCATATTCAGGCTTCCTCGCCCCACTCCCTTGTCTGGGGCGTTGGTGTGTGTTTGTGTCTGACGTGTTGAGACCTGACGAAACATCGCTGTCCAAGGATTGTTTCCAGACTGCCAGCGGCTTCTCCATGGCCAGCTGCGTGTCTGGCACTTGTGTTTATTCGGTCAGTCACTCAGTGAGTGAAGGAAAAGGAGGAGCAGAGAGGGGAGAGGGATGCGAACGAAGAATGAACTATTGAGGGCCGGAACACTTGACTGAGGGGGGCTTCTCTTCTGAAGACCTTGTGCTGTCCAGCTCTTCCTAGAGTTTCTTATCACATCAGATTTTGTCAGAACCACGAGCAAGAGTTGTTCAACGACTTGTAGGCAGACTCACTTAAGTTCAAAACAGTCATGAGTAAGCCCGTCACGGATGAAAGGGATGACACATGTACACAATGCTGTGCGTTCTAATATCTCATCCATTATGGTTATCATAAGTGTCATCAATATGTGACAAGAAAGGGAGAGCTGGACAGTACAAGGTCTGAAGAGAAGCCGTCCCCGTCAGTCAAGTGTTTAGGCCCTTAACTCCTTGCACTCCAAGGGGGCCGGGCCGCACCCAGGTCATGACTCATATATAATGAAACATGCACAAAAATATTGACAACAGGTAAACTACAGTATCATAGCGTTACTTTTTTTTTGTGTGGATGCAAATGGCAAGACATTTAAGAAGTTGTAGTGTTGCGTCCAAGTAGTTATCCTTCTTCTTCTGCGTTCGTGGACTGCAACTCCCACGTTCACTCGCACGTACACGAGTGGGCTTTTACCTGTATGACCATTTTTACCCCGACATGTAGGCAGCCATACTTCGCTTTCGGTGTGCATGCTGGGTATGTTCTGGTTTCCATAACCCACCGAACGCTGACATGGATTACAGGATCTTTTACGTGCGTATTTGATCTTCTGCTTGCGTATACACACGATGTGGGTTCAGGCACTAAGCAGGTCTGCACATATGTTGACCTGGGAGAGCGGAAAAAATCTCCACCCTTTACCCACCAGGCGCCGTCACCGAGATTCGAACCGGGGACCCTCAGATTGAAAGTCCAACGCTTTAACCACTCGGCTATTGTGACCGTCCAATCAGTTCTAATCCGCGGCCATGCAGAGCAGGACAACGCAACAAGAAATGGGTCTCATACTCTCAAACCATAGAATAACCACACACACACACACAGAGAGAGAGAGAGAGAGAGAGAGAGAGAGAGAGAGAGAGAGAGAGAGAGAGAGAGAGAGAGAGAGAGAGTGTCTTATACTTTCAATCCACAGACTTCATACTCTCAAAGCGTAAAAAAAAGCTAAAGGAAGAGGCAGCCGGGAAACAGATTGGTGAAAAAGACGTTCACGTTTTCTGTTTTGAGAAGAAGAGGGGGGAGGGTGGTGGACTCAAAAAACTCGAGCACAAAAAATGGCCTCTAAAACCTAGATGTCCGAATGTTGGGAGAATACTGCCTGCTGGGTCTAGACTGAGGACCATCGCTGTTATATCTGGCTGGAAGTTTGGGCCTACTGTCTCCTCTGGGGCAGCCTCTTCTTTTGTCACTGGCGCTTCACGTTTAAGGACCTGTCACGCCAGCACTTTAAGTCCAAGCACCCTTTGGGAGAATGGTAAGAACACACACACACACACACACACACACACACACACACACACACACACACAGAGAGAGAGAGAGACAGAGCAAGGGAATGGGAGAGAGGGGGGTGGAATTGGGTAGAGAGAAGGGGGGTGGGTGGGTGGGAGTTGAGTTGGCGTCCTGCCTGACGTACCTCGAAACCGGACACTTGCAACTTTTTTTTTTTTTTTGGCAGAAGAGTTGACTATAGATTTCTCCCTGACCTCCTCGCCCCCCCCCCCCCCGCCCCCCCACGCCCCCACGCCCATCTCTCTCCCTCTCTCTGTTTCCCCTCCCTCCCCTTCCCTTTTCCCTCGCCAACAGTATCTGGTACATCATCCCTCCTCTTTTCGCTGTGTTTCACAAGGTCTGACCAGCGTGCTGGGTGTATGCCAAGGTCTGCCACCTACTCCTGTTTTTTTGTTGTTGTTGTTGTTGTTGTTGTTGTTTTAAAATCTTTTTTAGCAGATGATGTGTGTGGTATGTGGATCAGTCCGCGCGTTTTGGCCACACCCTTTACAACTAAACTGGAACTGCTCTATCCTCTGGACTGTCTGATCTCCAGTGGCTTCCGCCAGAACAAGGAAATATCTACACTAGCCAATAGTTAATTCAGTTGTTTTTGTTTTTTTGTTGTTTTTTTCAGTGAAAAAGTGGTGATTGCAGCAGAAACAGGCTTACTTTTTCTCTCTCCCTCACAGACAGACAGACAGACACACACACACACACACACACACACACACACACACACACACACACTATCTCTCTCTCTCTCTCTCTCTCGCTCAGCACACTCCCTCTGCCTTATTTAACAGAGTGTGCAGTGAATTTTACGGGGGCGGGGGGGGACGTGGTCGAGCTGGCAAAGAACAAGCCTTTTTGCGGCGTTTGCGCAAGCCAGCATCCCTCGTAAAGCACCACAGAGTCCAGACAATTACCCTGTTGGGGTATTGTTGCAGCTGGACAGGAACCAATCCAGTGCTTGATTAATTTTTAGAACGAAAGCCGCTGACTGGAGGATTTACCATACTTTGATGTAAATAAATATGTTCATGGGACTCCCCGTTGAAAGGTCACTTCAATCAATACGTCCAGTGTTGACAGAAAAAAGCACAACTAAAACTGAGTGGGGATGTTAGAAGAAGAAGAAGAAGAAGCACGAGAGAGAGAGAGAGAGAGAGAGAGAGAGAGAGAGAGAGAGAGAGAGAGAGAGAGAGTGAGTTAGGTAACAAAACATCGATATATCGGCGAGAGAGACACACACGGACTGGCAGCCAAGCTGTAGACTGATGAAATGGACGTCCCATTTTTCTTCTCCCGCACCCCCACCCGTTCTTCTTCTTTGAAATACCGGCTCACCCGGGAACCACCCACGCACTCTCTCCAGCCCAGACACCGTGTCTGTGCCACAGGACTGTTGGTGACTATTGGCTGGTAGGTCTGGACTGCGGACCGTGAATGGTCTGTGTGGGGGGAACACTCTTCGTTTGAAAGTGGCGTTGTAACTGCTTCCAGGACCAGTCACTTTGGTTAGAAGGAAACAAGAGAGAAGGAGAGTGGTGGTGCTACTGTAAAAAGAATGTGTGCCATTGATATATATAAGCACGTGCGTGCGCCTATGCGCAAGTACACACATGCACGTACGCACGCGTAAACACACACACACACGCACGCATGCACGCACGCACGTACGCGCGCGCGCGCGCAGACACACACACACACACACACACACACACACACGAGAGAGAGAGAGAGAGAGAGAGAGAGAGAGAGAGAGACAGACAGACAGACAGACAGACAGACAGACAGAGATGGATGTCGAGATTGTGTTTTAGAAAGAGATACAAGGTAGGTGAGGGCCAGGAGATGGAAAGAGGAAAATGGCAACGATCAGCGAACATGCGAAAGACGACAGATTTCATTTTTATGGAGCGGTGGATGGGGGTGGGGGCAAAAACTAACTCCGACCAAACACATGACGTTCAGGCCCATTACCCCTGACAACACTATTTTTATTTGACGGAGGGCTCCAAGCTGACTGTGAATCTCTCTCTCTCTCTCTCTCTCCCTCTCTCTCTCTCTCTCCTGTATACCATCTATCGGTGATGAATTCCTTTCATTCTATGTTCTCTCCGACTGTCTGTTCTGGCGTCCGCCCGAACGAGGTAGACCAGCCAGAGTGGCGGCCCCTGCCTTCAACACTGAAGGGGCCGGGGAGAGTTGGGGGCCAGCTGAGAGTGTGGATGACTTTCCTGTCCGTAATAGATTTGTGGGTTGTGTGGTGTTGAGTGTGTACCGACTTACCAACTCAGTGGCTTATATATGTTTTCAGTCTATGGCTGTCTCTATGTCTCCTTGTCTCTGTGTCTATATTCTGTCTGTGTTTCTTCTGTCTTTCTCACCCCCCCACCACCCCCCTGCACCGTCCCTATTCATCTCTCATTCTTAAGATACAAAGGACTTTCGTTAAGGACCCTTTTGCATTCTGCCTTCCTCCCACCCTCTCTACCTCATAGGAAAGAACTACGGATTTGTTCTGAACAAAGGAACAGAAATAACGAGGTTCTGTCTGCAGCCAGCAGGAATTCCTGAAGACTGTTGGCAGTAGGTACCAGTTAGCCCTGACTCCACTCCTTCCTCTCCCCCTTCCCCAGGCTCTGAAACTATTCTCTTCAGAGTGCTATTTCTTTCCAGTTCATCGTTTCACAGTCAGTTGTAAGATGACACCCTTTCCCCTCCAGTATGTTAGCTTTTTTGTGAAAACAAGTTTTCATTTCCGCGTAATAGTATTGCATGCGATAAAAATGTCTGCTGATACAAAAAACCAAACGTGAGAATGTTTCGTATTAACAACAACAACAACAACAACCCGGAAAACTAATATGAAATATGAATTCTTTCGCAACACTGAAGAAATCCAATTCCCACCAAAAAGCAAGGGCGATGTTGTTTGGTGACCTTTACATGATGTGAAGGATGTCGCTAACGAAAGGGTAAACAAGTGCATTGGCCAGAACGGCTATTCACCTCAGCCCCTTCAGACTGATTACAAGTTTTGAGTGAACTTTCGCTGGACGTGTTTGGCATCACCAGTTCTCGATTGTTTTTCTTTTTCCTGTCCTGTTCGTTGTTTGATATCCCGAATGTAAGCTTAGCCATTTGCCTTTTTTGTCTAACTGGAGGTTGGATAGTGACTCTAAAATGACCTTTTGTGAAAGCACTGGGATTTGAAACTTTCACTCAGTACATGTTTGTTCTCTCTCTCTCTCTCTCTGTCTTTCTTTCCTGTCTCCAGGGCAGAGGAAGAGAGAAATGGGGGGAAAGGAGAACGAGTGTGTGTCTGTGTGCGTGTGTGTGTGTGTGAAGTGTTCGGCAAGATGTTTGATAATGCAATTCGAAGAGGGGAGAAGAAGACGAGTCTATATTCTCCAAACAAAAAGACAAACTCATACACACATTAGTACACACACACACACACACACACACACACACACACACACACACACACACACACACGCACGCACGCACGCACGCACGCACGCACGCACACACACACACACACACACACACACACACACACACAAACACACACACACTTATTCTCTCTCTCCCTCTTTCCTAACTCCACTATCCTCCCGACATCCATCCAACCCCATCCTTCCTCTTCCTCTCCATCTCCACCTCTCTGTGTGACTATCATCTCTACAGTGTGTGTGTGTGTGTGTGTGTGTGTGTGTGTGTGTGTGTGATGTTTTTGTGTGTGTGTGTGAGAGAGAGAGAGTGGACAGGGGTGGTTGGGGGTGGAGCTAGGGGCGTAGGGGTGGGGGACAGACAGGCGTTGGTTTGTTGTGCACGTGCGTCTGTAATGTACGTGCATGCGCGTGACTTCGTTTGCATTTCTGCGTTTTCTTTCCGGTGCCGGTGGAAGACGTGTTTCTTGAACACTTGTGTCACGGGCAGTGGGTCGATGGGAGCGGGCCTTTGCCAGTGGCCATGTGAGGGCAGTGGGGAGCGGAGTTGAAGAGCAGCATTCGCAACATGCTGCTCCTTTCTCAGGCATTGCCCATTGTCCTGGTGTCCAGAGGATTCCATGTCTTTTGTGGAAACTTGGGACTGGTGGAGTGATATTGAGCAGTGAGTGTGGGAGAGTGTGTTTTTTTATGTGTGTGGGTGCGTGGGCTGACGGGCGTGTACATGTGTGTGTGTGTGTGTGCCTGCGTGCGCGCGCGCATCAAATAGAAAGAGGGAGGGGGAGAAAAAAGCGAGCAGCGCTCGTGTTTCTGTGTTTGTGTTTCTGTTTGTCCATAGCTTCGCAAACTGCCAGCATAGAGTACAGCTTGCTGCACCAAAATCTCTTTTTTTTTTCCAAATTCCAAATGACAGACTTTGTAGATATTTGAGTTCTAAAACGGTTCTATGAACTGCATGGGTGTAAAAGACCCATCCAGCTGATGCGGAGAGATTAGCTGGTTGGCAGAGTTCAGGCTTTGGAACAAGTCCCGAGTTCGAGTGAAGCAACAAAAAGATTAACACCCTCTCTGGATCCGTAGGTCGTTTGTTTGCTACTCATGTGGATGAGGCAATAACGTACGTCCTCAGACAAACTGATGTCATCAGACTATAAACATACGTGTCTCAAGACAGTGGACTGAGCATCTTAGTTTTTTCCCCTCCAGTTTTTGTTTCGCCTTGCAAAGTACTGCAGCAGAGTTCACATCAACAGAGACATGTGTCTCCCCGAGGAGAGCAGTCAGGATTACACATCAACGGATCGACTCAGTTGTCTCCAAAACTGTGAAGTGATCGCTCTGGGTACTGCTGCAGATTGATTATTTTTAGCTTCGAAGGATAGGAGAATAAGGTGTGCATCATAACTGCAGTCATGAAAATAAACAATTGATTTTCAAATTGATGAATGAAGATGTATTGTACCGACTTACGAAAGACGAGCAGACCAGTTGTAACCATTACACACCCCTTAATGAAAGAAGCATGCAAGAGAAGAAGAAGCGAGGATTCAGTTATGAAAATAAACAATCAGTTTTCAATTTGGTGAATGAAGATGTATGGTATCGACTTATGAAAGACCAGCAGACCATTTGTAGCCTTCACACACCCCTCAATTGAAGAAGCGTGCAAGAGATGAAGAAGCGACAACATGGCGGCTAGAACAAGCCTGTCGGGGCGGCAGCCAATCACTGTCTTGTTGCTGATCTTTCTCCGTTGCGCTGCCGTGGAGTCGGAGGTTGCTTTCTGTGGCGCTCGTCATCCATCTTTTTCCTGTACTTTGGCGAGCATAGTACGTGTGCTCGTGGGGTAGATGCGGGCACACGCACGCGCCCTCACAGACAGTACATATTTGATACGCGCGCGCGCGTGCACACACACACACACACACACACACACACACACACACACACACACACGCGCGCGTGCACAAACGTTTATTTGGTAACACACGTACGCACGTACACACACACACACACAGACACACACATACGCGCGCGTTTGCACAACACACACACACACACACACACACACACACACACACACACACAAACGCGCGCGTGCACAAACGTTTATTTGGTAACTTCCAATGCTTAAAGAACACAGACTGAATTGAAAAGCTTTGAATTCAGGTTGAAAGATAGAAACATCCAACTGTTTTATATACGCATTGAAGTGTGTTCTGATAACTAGAAAACTTCCGAACTCTATCATCAAGTTCTATGAAAAGGCCGACATCCGGTTGACTGCAACATGGAATTGAAATATCACTCGAGAGGACGGGGGCCTGCGCGTCGGTCAATAACTCCTGAGCTGTTTGACAGCAGAAGACGAATATGTCATGGCGTCCACGCATTCATGAAGGTCTAAATCGATGCCGAAACCTAAGATAGGAGGGGAGGTTTTGGGCATTTTTCACACAAAAAGGTGACCCTCATACACAGGTCTGTATGACCTGCGATTGCCCAATCTGCCCAGTTTCATACATCCTTCACTCGGCGCAGTTTAAACAATATGCATTCAGTGGATAAACCCGCCTTTCAAGCGATTTGAATAAGTTATGCGTTCTCCCGCTTCAAATACTAATCCTGGTCCACGTTTATGGGGAGAAAGCTGGGTAATGAAGATATATTGAGAAGGAAAAATGATTTCATATATATATATATATATATATATATATATATATATATATATATATATATATAAAG
>JAAQRG010300259.1:0-7500 GCA_011634625.1 Babylonia areolata
ATGAAACAAATCACATTCAGGTGCATGAAAGAGTTTCAAAGTGTTATCTTATACCCCTGCATATACTGAATACAAATCATGAAACAAATCACATTCAGGTGCATGAAAGAGTTTCAAAGTGTTATCTTATACCCCTGCATATACTGAATACAAATCATGAAACAAATCACATTCAGCAAATCCTTCTTTCTCATGCTCAGTTTTCTTTTTTTAAAGGATGTCGTCAATTGTATAAAGTCCCAACTGAATGATATACACAACTGAACATCGTATAAACAGATCAGACAAAGAGCGAATTCGGCACTACACCCTTACCAGATGGGAACTTGGCGTGAAACAAAGAACATTGAATCACTTCTGGAAGCAGTTCATGGGGATACGTGGGTGTCATACTGCATGGTCTGCTGATGGACTGAGCGTTTCTCAGCTTGAAGCACTGACCACGAAGACACTTACATGGCAGACCAGTCGGTGGAAGACAGGAACGAATCAACGTTTCTTCTGATTGGATGGCAGAAGAAGACACTTATAGTTCTGTCCAAGAAGTGAGTGAGACCAACAGCCCAGTATCTGGAACAGCAGAACGCATTGTGTGACTTGACCTTTGGGCTAGAATCCAGCGCTCTAACCATTCGGCCACCGCCCTCCCACTACTGATTACTATGGGCACTGACCACCACAAAGTGCTGAAGCCAGCACTGAAGCAGTGCCCATCCACTATTGATTACTGTGGGCACTGGCCACCACAAAGTGCTGAAGCCAGCACTGAAGCAGTGCCCATCCACTACTGATTACTGTGGGCACTGGCCACCACAAAGTGCTGAAGCCAGCACTGAAGCAGTGTCACAACACCGCTGGTCCCCACAGGGCCAAAGTCACGACGACCTCACTTGATGCACAAGACGTTCCAAGTTTTCCCCATCCACCCTACAGTCCAAGCTTGGCCCATCTGTTGCTGGAGATGGAGTTGGAAGGACTGAAATTCTCCATTGTCCAAAAACTGTCAAACGCAGCTGTGTTTTCAGAGCCTTGTGGCACGAACACGTGACTGCCACGTCTTCGTCTGTGTTTTATCATCAGGGGAGAATACTTTGAAGGAATGTGAAAGCTGAAGGTAAATCCGACTGTTGGCTGCTGCACTTGGCTACAACCCCGAGGTCTCTACATGATGATGGGCTGTCGTAAATTCTAAGCAGGAGAACAATTGATCAGAGATCAAACGTACTGACACAAACACCAGGATTCATCAAACATGATTCCGCACCAGTTAACGTTATGTTTCAGATACCATAAAACAGTAAAACATATACATGAACAGCAGAACTGGCAAACAATATTTACAAATCATAAAAATGTCGAACCTGATTCCATGTCCTCGCTCTCTAAGTGAAAGAATCCAGAGCTATGAAGGAGGTCAGAAGGAAGCAGAAAAGAAAACAGTTAGCCCCCTATATGACTGAAACAGGTAAACAATATTAACAAATCATGTAAATGTCAAATCCGATCCCACATGGTTACACATTAAATGACACAACTTGATCCTATATAGGCGGTCATGAAGGAGGCAGAACGAAAATATACAGTTTCAGCAAAGTTTCTTTCTGCGCACACTTAATTTGACCTGTTACAGTCACAAGAATGTACAGGTCTGTCTACATCTTAACAAGAGAACGTCCGCCCGATCACACACACACACACACACACACACACACACACACACACACACACGCACACACACACACGCACGCACGCACGCACGCACGCACGCACGCACGCACGCACGCACGCACACTTCAGTACAATGCAATGTAATACAATGCAACACAATGCAGTAAGATAGAGTAAATACATTACAGTCCATTACAGTACAAACCAATACAATTCAACACAACACAACGCAACAAAATACAGCACTGTACGATGTAGTTCTATACAGTGTAGGGCAATGCAACACCATTGAGAAGTGACCTCAGTGTAGAAATGTCTGAAGTAACTCGCATTGCTGTAAAACAAGAAATCCTGTTAAAAAAATAAAGAAAGAAAGAAAGAAAACTCGCTTTGCTGTTCAGGAGTCGTTACTTTCAGTTGCCAGGACGCTTTTGTTAACCTGACCGGAACAGAGCACGGAGTTGAACTGGACTATCAATGCAGGCTTCTTTCAAACTTTTGATTTTCTTTGCACATATTCAATATATGTTTTTGATATAAAAAAAAATGAAATAATAATAAATAAAGAACACGAACCATTGCTCCAATAACAAAACAAAGATTGTTTCCTATCCTGAGGAATGAAACCAACTCCAGAAGTGCCAGGACACTTTTGCTAATCGACAACAACAGAGCACTGAGGGGAGCTGAACTGGGAACGAAGGATTCTTTCAAACTTTTCATTTTTTATGTACATAGTTAATCATTTAGAAGAAAAGAACACGAACGATTGCTCCGATACCAAAACAGATATCCTGTTTGATGTGCTCAGGAATGAATCCAACTCCAGACATTTAACAGAAGTCAGTACTGAGTGCTTCATGAGCGTTCAATAGTGAGACATTTAACAGAAGTCAGTACTGAGTGCTTCATGAGCGTTCAATAGTCAGACATTTAACACTGAGTGCTTCATGAGCGTTCAATAGTCAGTACTGAGTGCTTCATGAGCGTTCAATAGTCAGACATTTAACACTGAGTGCTTCATGAGCGTTCAATAGTCAGACATTTAACAGCAGTCGGTATTGAGTGCTTCATGAGCGTTCAATAGTCAGACATTTAACAGCAGTGGGTACTGAGTGCTTCATGAGCGTTCAATAGTCAGACATTTAACAGCAGTCGGTATTGAGTGCTTCATGAGCGTTCAATAGTCAGACATTTAACAGCAGTCAGTACTGAGTGCTTCATGGGCGTTCAATAGTCAGTCATATACATTAACAGTCACTGTTGCTCCTTTCAGCCTTTTTGACCCGAGTTTCTGTACACAAAATGTACACTGGAAAGCATCGATGATCCCAGTCTACGATGGCTTGAAGAATACTTCTTGTTTCAACGCGTCAAAGTCTTCCTTTCACCAGTTGACCATTTTGCCAGAGAGTCCAAAATATGTCTTCCAAAAAACATAAGTGCACGTATTCCGTCATAAAAAGGTTAAGTGGTGTGACTTTGATTTTAAAGAAAAAAGGTCAGGCAAGCTCCAAACTCTGACTGCATTGAAGGGGAAATAAAGAACCTATGCAGTGTGCGAGTATGTGGCGTCAATGACCACTTCCGGTTTCCAGTCTCTCTGGATCTCGCTGTACTCGGAGGTTCCACCATGCAGGGAATTATATACTTCACCCCCTCCACCTTCCCCATCCACGCTTTCTCCCACGTGATCAGCTCCTGGCGGCTTTCCGGTAAATTCCAGACAGTTGTAGTTCTCTGCCTTTCCGTCGCTGGTTGGAGGACTGGAGCTGACCTCGTCTGGTTCTGACTCACGGAAAAGTGCAGGCGTTGGGTTCGTTGTTTCAGGGCCAGGCATGGTGTGGGCCTCGCTGTTTGCCACAGAGTCCAGATGGTTGTACACAGCTGGTCGTCCTGTTGTTGTTGTGGCGGTTTGTTTGAGGTTCGGTCCTTGATGGAACGACAGTGAGTTGTAGTTTTCTTGCTCCGTGGTTTCAGACTTGTGTCCGGCACGAACCTCGCTGTTCGCCACAGAGTCCAGATGGTTGTACAACAGTTCTCTCCCTGTTTTTGTGGCGGTTTCTTGGGGTGTCTGTCCATGGTGGAGGGACAAGGTGTTGTATGTAGTCTTCTTCCCCTGTGGTGGGTTCACACCGCTGTTTCAGCAACGAGAACGTCTGGCTGTCAGCGAGGAGACGTGTGCTGGCTGGAACTGGTTTGGCCTTGACTCTCTGGACAACCACTGACCTGCTCTTGCTGAAGGTGGGGGCTGCAGCGCTGGTGGAGGGGGTAGAGTTGTCGTCGACAGTGCTGTAACCATCCTCCTCGTGGGGTTCGGACGAGGCAGAGGCCACGGGCTCTGGAAACCCAGCACGGAAGGGCGGGGGTAAGGGGGGTCTGGATGTGATGGAGGTGGTGGTGGTTGAGGAGAGGAATGTGGGGGATGTGCAATGGGAGCGGGGAGGGAGGGTGGGTAGGGTGCGATTGGGGATGGTGGGGGATGAGGTGGTGGAGGTGTACATTCTGACCTCGTCAATAGTGTGGTAGTGGTCTGTGTCTGGGGGTCCGGCTGTGGCCAAGGCTGGCGGGCCTGCACACATCAGGAAATGTAAAAAAATAAATAAAAAAGAGCGAAGACTCTCTCTCTCTCTCTCCCTCCCTCTCTCTCTCTCTCTCTCTCTCTGTCTGTCTGTCTGTCTCTTTCTATCTATCTCTCTCTGTCTCTCTCTCTCTGCCTCTATTCTCTCTCTCTGTCTCTCTCTCTCTCTGCCTCTATCTCTGTACACCCATTCTCTTCCCCCACTCTCTCTGTCTGTCTGTCTGTCCATCTCTCTGATAATGATTATATTTTTGCACCATTATTGTTCTGATTAGCGAGCCTTCCCCCCTCACCCCCCCCCCCCCCCATCCCATCTCCGCACCCCCTCCCTCCTTCCTCCCCCCTGCACACACACATACAAAGCCCGAAAAGGTAGCTTTGAAAACAGAGGTCAGTCTCTGTGAGCTAACAGACAAACAAACCGGCAAGTAAAACATAACTACACGCATGTGATCAGGCTTACCTCTTGGTTCACCAGTGCGGCTGTCGTTGTCAATGGTGCTGTTCGTTGTTTTGTTGAAGTGGACAGCATGGCAACAAGACACAAGATGAATTTGTTAACAGAGAGATAGACAGACAGGTGATAAATTACGTTTGAAGTTCTATTTTAGTTTTAAGTTTTATTCTTGTGACACAAAACTCTTGAGACAATCACACACACACACACACACACACACACACACACACACACACACACACACACACACACACACACACACAGTGCACTAAGCGTTATAATATGACATATAACCATGTGAATTCTTCTACAACTACTACCATATTACAACAGCTGCTGAGAATATTAATGATGATAACATTATGATGATGATAATGTTGATACTACTATTGATAGCATTGATAATAATAATAATGATAATAATAATAATATACATGATAATAATAATAATATACATGATGAGGAGGATGACGTTGATGGCACTACTACTACTACTACTACTACTACTACTACTACTACTCCTACTACTGCTGCTGCTGCTGCTGCTGCTGCTGCTGCTGCTGCAGCTAAGGACAATCATAATGGTAATACCTGATCTGAACGTTTCTTCGTTTTCTGCAGTAACACAGGATCACACCATTGGCGACGGTAACGACAGCAGCGACGACCAGTCCGATGACAACATAAAGGATGTTGTCAAAGCCGTCACCTTCCTCATCTGTGTCATCAGACAAAGGCATCATGTTATGATAGATGTTGATTATAACCCACAACACCAGTCACACACTAAGTGTCACCATCAAATGAGAACCTGTCTCCTTTGTTTGCATTGTAAATCATCGTCAATAGCAGGCTTAAAAACAGAGTCACCAACATCACCATCATCGTCATCATCATCATCATCATCATCTGAAGCAGCAGCAACAACAACAGCAGCGTTATCCTTCGTCAGAGTCACCATCACCGTCATCTTAAGACCCGTTATCAACATCATTGTCATTGTCACTGTCATCAACATTATCATCACCATCACCATCATCTTAAGACCCGTTATCAACATCATTGTCATTGTCACTGTCATCAACATTATCATCCCCATCACCATCATCTTAAGATCCGTTATCAACATCATTGTCATTGTCATTGTCATCAACATTATCATCATCATCATCACCGCCATCTTCATCATTTCAGTATCAATATTATTTCTTCGACTGTAAAGTCACGATAATACAGTTGAGCCAACAGCAGATTTAGAGCTGTATGATCAATGCTTTATCCACTGCAATGGGAAGTCATTTACTGCTTAGTCTTCTGTGAAGGGCTGTAACTCTGAAACAGGGAGGCAAGATTGCACTGCAGCTTTGGGGGGCTAGTTGGCCTTTTGGGAACCATCCCAACACTGACTGTCTTAAAACCCTCTTGGACGAGAGAGTGGGGACGGAACTTGGACAAGACACTCTCCACTATAATTAAATTCTAGCCCCGATAGTCGGGACAGCAGTTGTCTCCTCTGATGTTCTGATGATCATTGTCGGGCACGATTGACTATCATACATCATACAGTCACCATCATTAGCAACATCACTGTCATCGTCAATGTCACTGTTATATTGTTGTTGTCGTGCTGCTTATTATGAGGATGATGCTAGCGGACGGTTAAGATGATTATGATGATAATGATGACACGGTATAGTGAACAGACGGTGTAAAAACAGGGGTGATGAAGTGGTGTTGTGGTTTCTGCAAAGTTTTTATTGTCATCATTATCATCATCATTATTTCATCGGACCACAGTGTACAATCCACAGCCTGGAGGACTATTGGTCACTCTTTGTCACGTGTCTAACCTTTAACCTCTTTGTCACGTGTCTAACCTTTAACCTGTCTTTGTCACGTGTCTAACCTTTGACAGTCAGTTCAGATTCATGTTCACTGTGACACCTACCCATCTACCACAGCGTCAGGAGTTTTGTCGGACTGACTTTGAAGCATTCAGGTTGCGATGTGTTCTCCTACCTTGTTTTAAAGACTGAACTTTGATGAGATGAAATGAGATGGTACCTGTTCCATATTCTGTCTGTCTGTCTGTCTGTCTGTCTGTCTGTCTCTCTCTCTCTCTCTCTCTCTCTCTCTCTCTCTCTCTCTCATCCAGAACGATCGCTACACACACGTGTGTCCATGTCTTCAATCTAAATGTCCTCATTCAAAGCTGAACCTGGAAGGGGAGGCCAAGCGAAAGGAGAAGGTACCTGTTCCATACTCTGTCTCTGGCTCTTCCTCTGACTCATGTCACGCTTGTTCTGGAAATGATTCTCTATCTATCTTTGTTTTAATGTCACTGTCTTTATATGTAGCCTTCTTTTCTTCTTGTGCCCCTTGGCTGAACGGAACATGCACGTCAACTGCTTACCTTATTACGTTTCGTCTCCCCCCCCTCTCTCTCTCTCTTTCTGTCTCCCCCCATCTCTCTCTCTCTTTCTGTCTCCCCTCTTCTGTCTCCCCATCTCTCTCTTCTGTTTCCATCTCTCTCTCTCTCTGTCTTCCCTCTCACTCTCTTTTCTGTCCCCTCTCTCTTCTCTCTCTTTCTGTCTCTCCCCGACCTCTCTATCTTTGTATTTCTATCTCTCCCTCTTTCTTCTCTCTCTCTCTCTCTCTCTCTCTATCTGTCTTCCCTCTCTCTCTGTCTCTATCTGTCTTCCCTCTCTCTTTATGTTTCTTCCCCCCTCTCTCTCTTTCTGTCTCTCCTCGTCCCCTTTCTCTTGTTTCTTTCTCCCCCCCCCCCCTCTCTGTT
>JAAQRG010300259.1:12500-13849 GCA_011634625.1 Babylonia areolata
TGTTGTGGTGATGATGATTATGACAATAACCATCATTGTAATCACATTGCTCATTGTCATTGATGAGAAGGATAGAAATGTTGATAAATATCTTGTTGTGGTTGTTTTCTACTGCTACTACTATTACTACTACTACTACTTCTACTACTACTGCTGCTGCTGCTGCTACTACTACTACTACTACTACTACTTCTACTACTACTGCTGCTGCTGCTGCTGCTACTACTACTACTACTACTACTACTACTTCTACTACTACTGCTGCTGCTGCTGCTGCTGCTGCTCCCACTAGTACTACTTCCACCACCACCACCACCACTGCTGGTACTTCTTCTTCTTATACATATTTCATCTATTACATCCGCTATTCATAATATTGCAAATGAATACACCACACAATACACACACACACACACACACACACACACACACACACACACACACACAGAGAGAGAGAGAGAGAGAGAGGTCTGTGCAGAATACTGTGTTATGATACTGAAAACATCCTATGTCATGACTGTCTGCCTGCAGGCTGCTGGACAGAATCGTATGATGGTCAGTCGTGTCTGACTATGACCACCAGAACAGCAGGGGGGGGGGAGGGGGGTAACTGCTGCCCCGACTGTCTGGGCTAGATTTGTCTCTCCACCGCCGGTGGATAGTGTCTTGCCCAAGTACATCCCCACTCTCTGGGCAAAGAAGGATTTAGGACAGTCGGTGTTGGGATGGTTCCCAAAGGCCAGCTAGCTGGATGCAGCACGAACAGCCAGTGTAATTGTGCTTCCTAGTTTGAGAGTCATAGTCCTTCACAAAAGACTAAGCTGTAAATGATTCCCATTACAATGGATAATCGTAGTTCTGTGGAATCTACAACACTTTTGTTGTGTTTTACAACAGAAAGCTGGTATCTCACAAGAACAGCAATGAATAGAGACTGGTTCTATGTGAGATCAGTTGTGATATGAATTGTTTAGGAAGGCCAGAAAAGTGCGACAATGAGCGCTCTTTTTAATTTGTCGGAAGGTGTTTTTTTTTCCACTCACCGAAAGACCAGTCACCAATCATTCTCCATGTGCAGTTCTCGATGCCACTGGAAAAGTCACAGGTTCCTGGGACATGCAGAAGAAAACGAATCATTATATTTCTGGAAACACAGCATAAAAAAGACCTTCATGGCAGATAATACCTGAATCTCAACATCAACAAAAGCCTTTATGATGAATAAGGCTTGGAACACAGCACGGAGATAGAAAAAGAGTTTTGTTTACATCTGTCCGCTGTGTTCATATGCATAACGCATAATGTTGCCTCTGTTTGACCCAGATTGTGTGCTCACATGGATGGAAACT
>JAAQRG010300264.1:0-15137 GCA_011634625.1 Babylonia areolata
ATATAGATATATATATATATCTGAGAGGGCCTTGTAGATATATATAGATATATATATATATATTGAAAGTTGTGTGTTGACAGTGTATGGTGGAGAAGTGGATGCATGGGACAGCAGTATGGAAGGTGACAACAAGTACGTTGAGTTGAAAACCACTCGTGAGATGCACACCTCCAGACAGTGGCACAACTTCAAAAGGTGGGGGCGCTAGTATGATGCCAGTTCATCACAAGGCAGTCAGCGAGCATGACATAGTCATCTGATGGGATGATGTTTAATCATAGTGATAATGAGATTAGTTTACTTGGACATGGCCTTATTTGACATTTCATGTCAGTTCACAATGCAGTTAGTGTGCACGACATTATCATGTAATGGGATGATGTTTAATCATAGTGTTAATAACATGTCTTCATCTAGACATTGTGTTGTTAACGTGTTTTCACTTGGACTTTGTGCTGTTGAGATGTTTTCACATGGATGTTATGCTAATCCATACGTCTTGACTTGGACATTGTGTTGTTTGTGTGTTTTCGCTTGGACATGATGTTATTTGACATGTCTTCACTTGGACATTGTGTTGTAAAGGTGTTTTCACTTGGACATTTTGTTATTTCACATCTTCATTTGGACATTGTGTTGTTAATGTGTTTTCATACGGACATTTTGTTGTTTGTCATGTCTTCACTTGGAAGTTGTGTTGCTAACATGTTTTCAGTTGGACTATGTTATTTGACAAGTGTTCACTCAGACATCATGTTGTAAATGTGTTTTCACTTGGACATTATGTTATTTGACGTGTCTTCACTAGGACATTGTATTGATAATGTGTGTTCACTTTGACATTATGTTATTTGATATGTCTTCACATGGACATTGTGTTGTTAATGTGTTTTCACATGGACGTTACATCATTTGTCATGTCTTCACTTTGACATTGTGTTGTTAATGTGTTTTCACACGGACGTTACATCATTTGTCATGTCTTCACTTTGACATTGTGTTGTTAATGTGTTTTCACACGGACATTATGTTATTTGTCATGTTTTCACATGGACATTATGTTATTTCACTTGTCTTAACCTGGACATTGTGTTATTAATGTGTTTTCACACTGACATTATGTTATTTGTTATATCTTCACTTAAGCATTGTGTGACTGACATTTCTTCTCTTGGATATTTTGTTATTGACTTATCATTTAGACATTGTATCACTGAAATTCTACATTTGGACATTGTGACATTGCTGTCTTCATTTGTACATTGTGTTATTGATATGTCTTATTTTTTTCCATGTTGTGTTATTGATATATCCTCTCTTAAACATTGTATTACTGATAAATCTTCATTTTGACATTATGTCATTGACATGTGTTCAGTTGGACTTTGTGTTATTGACTCGTCTTCACTTGCACAATGTGTTACTGGCATGTCATTTCGACATCATGCTATTGACACATCTTTCATATTGACATTGCGTTACTGACATATCTTTGGATATTGTATCATTGATATATCATCACTTAAGGTGACCTTTTTGGTTGGCTAGACACTAAACAGCATCTTCTTCTTCATCCGTGGGCTGCGACTTCCTTGTTCACTATTCACAAAAATTGACGTCACCTGAAATCCAACATTGCTTTCGACAATTTGTGGGTTCCCTCTCACTCTCTCTTGAGTGGGTGCATTTGTGTGCGTTTGTGTGTGTGTGTGTGTGTGTGTGTGTGTGTGTGTGTGTGTTTCATGATTTTTTCTTTTCTTCTCTTCTTCTTCCTTTTGTGGAATGGCTTTGAATGGTGAAATAATGGTGTATTTTGATTGTGTTTTGATTTTGTGCTGATTTTTGCTTTTTTAGCTTTACTCCCTCTTTAGGGCGAGGGCTGGATGTAAAAAAGCATGTTACTTGATTATCTATTACCCTCGATAATAAAGATTTTGTCTTGTCTTGTCTTGTCATAATTTATTCACAGGTGGGCTTTTACGTGCATGACCGTTTCTACCCCCGACATGTAGGCAGTCATACTCTGTTTTCAGGGGGAACTAAACAGCATGAATTAATTCAAATGTGGGTGTGGGTGTGTGTGTGTGTGTGACAGATTCAAGCTGTTGAAGTGGTGGGCGCAGAGCTTTCTGTTAGGAATCAGAAAGATAGTCAGTGGTTTCCGTGATGATGAGGGCATGGTACACGGTCTGCAGGACTTCCTAACTCAGGACATTCCATCTTTCACTCAGGTAGTGTGTGTGTGTGTGTGTGTGTTTGTAATTGTGAGAACCTTGTGTGTCAGTGTGTCAAACCATATGAATGTGTGTATGAGAGAGAGAAAGTGCATGTGTCAGTATGTATATCTGTGCTTCCATATGAGTGTGGGTGTGTGTCTGTTTGAGTGGCTACATAGTGATAGATTTGCATGCATGCGTATTTGTGTAAGTGTGTAATCAAATGTGTAATAGTGTGTGTGTGTGTGTGGTGTTTGCTTGTGGTGCACATATGTGTTCTATGTGTGTTGTTCACATTTTGTGTGTGTTTTTGTTTTGAGCGAAAGAGAGAGAGAGAGAGTGTGTGTGTGTGGTAATGCACATTACATTTGAACCTTTTTCCCTGTGTGGATGCTTGTATGTTTATAGATCTGTCTGTTTTCTATACGTCTTTGTTTATGTTACTTAAGGACAGTTATTAAATATTTATAATCCTTATGAAATCCTAAAATACACTAGGAATGGAATTGAGTTTCTTTCCTTTAAGAATTCAAAATATTGAAACAGTGATTGGTAGAATATTTCAAGTTCTAACCCCCAACCCCCATGTCCTCCACATATTCCCCCTCCCCCCCTCCAAAAAAAAATGTTATTAACCAAATAAAAAAAAGTTAAAATTATAAAAGATGTGGTCTGATTCTGTCGTTCCAAATAAGAAAATCTCTTTGTCTTCCAAATTGATGATCATTGCAGGCATTCATTACTATGTTTTTCCCTTCGTGATCAAGACACACACTTGACGCTGAAGATCGTGAACTGCCAGGAACCAGCTTCACTCATCATGGTGAGGTGTTTGGATACACATGCTGTATGGCATGGATCAGCACGGAATGAACAATGAAGACACAGCGCCAAGAGACAACGTTCCTAGCAGCAGCACATCAATGATCAATAGCAAGATGATGGCAGTGACCTGAAAACAGACCAGAAACCCTTATTTGGAATATTTCAGTCTTTTGCTGAAGGATAGACTTGACTCTGGGACAATAATGCACATCGCCAAACATTGACGATTGCTTCCCCTTGCAAGGTGGGAAAGATAGAAGCAAGGAGTTACAAGATTCCAGATGGCACTCCACTTTTTTAAACATGAACTTATGAACTTGGCTTGTAGTATAAACACTTTGTGCCAAACTAGAAACACTTGTCTCAGGATATGAACTGAAAAGCTGTACGGTTAAACTCAGTAATTTTTCCACAAACAATAAGAAACATCCTGTGCCCATTGCCTGGCATCAGGCACGAATTCTCAGTTATTCCCCAACACTCCAGATATTAAAATTGGCTACACATTCATCTTCTTTGCATGTTCAGGTAGACAGAGATGCCAGCTGTTACAATTTCACTTTATTTTGTTTACGCTCGATCACAGTTTGTTCCGACGTTATGCCAATGTTAAAATTGTTCCGACAAGTTCATTTTCAACTACATAATGTGGTCACATGCTTTCCTGTCTTCTTCTTCTTCTTCTTCTGCGTTCACTCGTATGCACACGAGTGGGCTTTTACGTGTATAACCGTTTTAACCCCGCCATGTAGGCAGCCATACTCCGTTTTCAGGAGTGTGCATGCTGGTTATGTTCTTGTTTCCATAACCCACCAAACGCTGACATGGATTACAGGATCTTTAACATGCGTATTTGATCTTCTGCTTGCATATACACACGAAGGGGGTTCAGGCACTAGCAGGTCTGCACATATGTTGACCTGGGAGATCGTAAAAATCTCCACCCTTTACCCACAAGGCGCCGTCACCGTGATTTGAACCCGGGACCCTCAGATTGACAGTCCAACGCTTTAACCACTCGGCTATTGCTTTCCTGTCAAATCATTACCCAGACGCTCTAGACCTATCGATCTTGAGGCCAAGACAGTTACTACTAACCTTGGTCTCATGTGATGGTGCTCAGCCACTCGCATGTGTGTTAACATTAAAACAACATTGAGTGGTTCCAGTCAGCTTAATCGTTTGCCTGAACAAGAGAGAACGTGGCTAAATCAAGTTTGCTGATGCGGCTCAGTCTGAGTGTTCTCCCAAATTCAAAATGTGTCTGCCAAATTTCATGATTGTTCCTACAATGTGTTGTGATGGCCTAGAGTGCATCTGCCTAGGAAGCAAGAGAATCTGAGCTCATTGGTTCGAACCACGGCTCAGCCGCCGATATTTTCTCCCCGTCCACTAGACCTTGAGTGGTGGTCTGGACGCTAGTCATTCGGATGAGACGATAAACTGAGGTCCCGTGTGCAGCATGCACTTAGCGCATGTAAAAGAACCCACGGCAACAAAAGGGTTGTTCCTGGCAAAATTCTGTGGAAAAAATCCACTTCTATAGGAAGAACAAATAAAACTGCATGCAGGAAAAAATACAAAAAAAATGGGTGGCGCTGTATTATAGCGATGTGCTGTCCCTGGGGAGTGCAGCCTGAATTTCACACAGAGAAATATGTTGTGATAAAAAAAAAAGAAATACAAATACAAATGCAAATACAAATACAAACACTTGACAGGGGTTGGCATCTGTGAGTAGACCTCGGGTTAGTATGTCTGTCCATGACAGTATCACTGTCAGACTATGGTTGGTGTACATGCACATCAGAAGGCATGGTGGTGTCTGTGTTTCAGGACGTACACAATGGCTGGCAGCCCCATGTCTGCTTCAACTTCCTTGACCAGGTGCTGTCCTTCATCAAACGCTCTGTGTCTGTGGATGACCCCAGGTGTGTATGTGTTATGAGCCCAGGTGTGTATGTGTATTGATGACCCCAGATGTGTATGTGTTTGTGGGTTACCCCAGGTGTGTATGTGTTTGTGGATGACCCAGGTGTGTATGTGTGTGATGATTCCAAGTGAGTATGTGTGTGATGATTCCAAGTGTGTATGTGTGTGATGACCCCAGGTGTGTATGTGTGTGATGACCCCAGGTGTGTATGTGTGTGATGATTCCAAGTGTGTATGTGTGTGATGACCCCAGGTGTGTATGTGTGTGATGATTCCAGGTGTGTATGTGTGTGATGACCCCAGGTGTGTATGTGTGTGATGATTCCAGGTGTGTATGTGTGTGATGACCCCAGGTGTGTGATGACCCAGGTGTGTATGTGTGTGATGATCCCAGGTGTGTATGTGTGTGATGAATCCAGGTGTGTGATGAACCCAAGTGTGTGATGAATCCAGGTGTGTGATGAACCCAGGTGTGTGATGAATCCAGGTGTGTGATGAATCCAGGTGTGTATGTGTTTGTGGATAACCCCAGGTGTGTATGTGTGTGATGACCCCAGGTGTGTATGTGTTTGTGGATGACCCCAGGTGTGTATGTGTGTGATGATCCCAGGTGTGTATGTGTGTGATGTCTCCAGGTGTGTATGTGTACAATGACCCCAGGTGTGTATACATGTGTGATGATTCCAGGTGTGTATGTGTGTGATGTCCGCAGGTGTGTTTGTGTATGATGACCCCAGGTGTGTATATATATGTGATGACTCCAGGTGTGTATGAGTGTGATGACCCCATATGAGTGTGATGACCCCAGGTGTGTATGAGTGTGATGAGCCCAGGTGTGTATGTGTACAATGACCCCAGGTGTGTATACATGTGTGATGACTCCAGGTGTGTATGTGTGTGATGTCCGCAGGTGTTTTTGTGTATGATGACCCCAGGTGTGTATACATATGTGATGACCCCAGGTGTGTATGAGTGTGATGACCCCAGGTGTGTATGAGTGTGATGAGCCCAGGTGTGTATGTGTACAATGACCCCAGGTGTGTATACATGTGTGATGACTCCAGGTGTGTATGTGTGTGATGTCCGCAGGTGTTTTTGTGTATGATGACCCCAGGTGTGTATACATATGTGATGACCCCAGGTGTGTATGAGTGTGATGACCCCAGGTGTGTATGAGTGTGATGAGCCCAGGTGTGTATGTGTACAATGACCCCAGGTGTGTATACATGTGTGATGACTCCAGGTGTGTATGTGTGTGATGTCCGCAGGTGTTTTTGTGTATGATGACCCCAGGTGTGTATACATATGTGATGACCCCAGGTGTGTATGAGTGTGATGACCCCAGGTGTGTATGAGTGTGATGAGCCCAGGTGTGTATGTGTACAATGACCCCAGGTGTGTATACATGTGTGATGACTCCAGGTGTGTATGTGTGTGATGTCCGCAGGTGTTTTTGTGTATGATGACCCCAGGTGTGTATACATATGTGATGACCCCAGGTGTGTATGAGTGTGATGACCCCAGGTGTGTATGAGTGTGATGAGCCCAGGTGTGTATGTGTACAATGACCCCAGGTGTGTATACATGTGTGATGACTCCAGGTGTGTATGTGTGTGATGTCCGCAGGTGTGTTTGTGTATGACCCCAGGTGTGTATACATATGTGATGACTCCAGGTGTTTATGAGTGTGATGACCCCTTGTGATGACCCCAGGTGTGTATGAGTGTGATGAGCCCAGGTGTGTACGTGTGATGACCCTCAGTATATATTTGTGTGATGACCCTAGGTGTGTACGTGTGTGTCGATGACCACAGGTGTGTACGTGTGTGTGTGTGGATGACTCAGTGTGTATTATGTGTATGACGACCGCAGATATGTGCTTGTGTGTGGATGATTCCAAGTGTTTACACTGTGTATGAATAACCCTAGGTGTGTACACTGTGCACAATAATCAGCGTGACCAGGTGTGTACAGTGTCAGTATGTATGTACGATGATTGTGTACATATATCACCAGGTGTGTAACTCTAACACAGACCTGTGCGGGTGTCAGACAGGTGTACCTGATGCAGTGGAGCCCAGGCCAGGATGTGGAGCTGACAGCCAGGGGCACACGGTCGGACTACACCTTCCTGCCGCCCTGGTTTGTGGGCTGGGAAGGGTGGGAGCCAGCCACTGCCGACGACACTGACGTCACCTCCGAAAACACCGCCAGCTCTTCCACTGTCACCACCACCGCCACTGCCACAAACACCGCACAGTGACGCTAGTGGGTGAGGTGTCTTATGCTGCAGTTCACTAGGGCACAGACATCACACCATGGTATAGATGATGATGTCCCAGCACGGCATGGGTGATGACCCAGACTTCTGACATCAGTGCAGCATGGGTGATGATACAGACTTCTGACATTAGTGCAGCATTGATGGTGATACAGACTTCTGACATTAGTGCAGCATTGATGATGATACAGACTTCTGACATTAGTGCAGCATTGATGGTGATACAGACTTCTGACATTAGTGCAGCATTGATGGTGATACAGACATCTGACATTAGTGCAGCATGGATGATGAACCAGAGATCTGACATTAGTGCAGCATTGATGGTGATACAGAGATCTGACATTAGTGCAGCATGGATGATGAACCAGAGATCTGACATTAGTGCAGCATTGATGGTGATAGACATCTGACATTAGTGCAGCATTGATGGTGATACAGACATCTGACATAAGTGCAGCATTGATGGTGATACAGACTTCTGACATTAGTGCAGCATTGATGGTGATACAGACATCTGACATTAGTGCAGCATTGATGATGATACAGGCATCTGACATCAGTGCAGCATGGATGATGATACAGGCATCTGACATCAGTACAGCATGGGTGATATACAGACATCTGACATCTGTGCAGCATGGATGATGACCCAGACATCTGACATCAGTATAGCATGGATGATGATACAGGCATCTGACATCAGTATAGCATGGGTGATATACAGACATCCGACATCAGTACAGCATGGATTATGACCCAGACATCTGACATCAGTACAGCATGGATGATGACTCGGACATCAAGGCAGCATGGTTGTGTGTGTGTGTGTGTATGTGTGTGTGTGTGTGTGTGTGTGAGACACAGAGAGAGAATGACAGAGATTCTGAGTGTATACATGCATCTGTGTTTGCATATGTGTGTATGTTTGTTTGCGCATGCAAATCTTGTTGTGCATGTTTTTATCTGAAGACTGTGTATGTGAGATTATTTCAGTAAATGCCATTCTGTGTGTGTGTGTGTGTGTGTGTGTGTTGTGTGAGCATGTATATTTAAATGTTGGATGCATGTTTTTTGGATGATCATATACATAAAATAAGTCCATACATATAGGCTCTTGTGGTGTGGTGAGTGTGAATGCGATTGATTTATTGAATGAAAGGCTACTGCCACATGAAATGTGTGGGTGCATAAAGCTGCAGTTCTGTTTGCTGCAGCCGTAAAGGATTTTTTTTTTTTTTCCTCAGTTCAATGGTTTAGCACACAATAAAGAGAAAGTTTGTGGCTATTTGATATCCTTCCTTCCTTTCTAAGTTTCTTATGACGTCTTTTCAGCTTCCTTTTCTGTTGGCCATTTAGTTGGTTGTAGGACTGGGAGTAGGATTTATTTACACACCATCCACATTTTCAATACAGAACTTGATGATGATATGGATACTTTTATAGGGCTTATCCTTACTTGGTCGGAGACCAAGCTCTAAGCACTTTGCAAACACAATGTCATTTGCACAACAGGCTGCCTACCTGGGTAAAGCTGACTGTCAGCTGCTTCTGGGCACTCATCATTCGTCTCCTGTTTCATTCAATCACGTGTCAGTTAAGCACACATACACATTTATACAGACAGGTAACATTTTATGTGTATGACCATTTTCTTTATTTACACTGCCAGGTAGGCAGGTAGCTATGTTGTTGTTTTTTTTCCATGACCCATCGAATGCTGACATGGATTACAGGACCTTTAACGTTTGTATTTGATCTTCTGCGTGTGTGTGTATACACACAAAGGGGATTCAGGCGCTCGCAGGTCTGCACATATGTTGACCTGGGAGATCGAAAAAATCTCCACCCTTTTACCCACCAGACGTTTTTTTACAGAGATTTGAACCCCAGACCCTCAGATTGAAAGTCCAATGGTTTAACCCTCAGCATTCCTCATACCAATGCTGTTTCTTTCAGCACTCACAAACGAAGTACATTGATTCAGTATCGGAAGGATTAGAGGACAAAATTAATACATTCCATGTATATCAGTTTCTATGGATTGGTTTGTTTCATTAATATTAGCTTGGACCACTTTAACTGATAAATTCATATCAGATGACCAAATTAACACATACCATGTATATCAGTTTCTATGGATTGGTTTGTTTCATTAATATTAGCTTTGACCACTTCCACTGATAAATTCATATCAGATGACAAAATTAACACATACCATGTATATCAGTTTCTATGGATTGGTTTGTTTCATTAATATTAGCTTTGACCACTTTCACTGATAAATTCATATCAGATGACAAAATTAATACATGCCATGTATATCAGTTTCTATGGATTGGTTTGTTTCATTAATATTAGCTTTGACCACTTTCACTGATAAATTCATATCAGATGACCAAATTAACACATACCATGTATATCAGTTTCTATGGATTGGTTTGTTTCATTAATATTAGCTTTGACCACTTTCACTGATAAATTCATATCAGATGACCAAATTAACACATACCATGTATATCAGTTTCTATGGATTGGTTTGTTTCATTAATATTAGCTTGGACCACTTTAACTGATAAATTCATATCAGATGACCAAATTAACACATACCATGTATATCAGTTTCTATGGATTGGTTTGTTTCAGTAATATTAGCTTTGACCACTTTAACTGATAAATTCATATCAGATGACAAAATTAACACATACCATGTATATCAGTTTCTATGGATTGGTTTGTTTCAGTAATATTAGCTTGGACCACTTTCACTGATAAATTCATATCAGATGACAAAATTAACACATGCCATGTATATCAGTTTCTATGGACTGGTTGCTTTCATTAATATTAGCTTTGACCACTTTCACTGATGAATTCATATCAGATGACAAAATTAATACATACCATGTATATCAGTTTCTATGGACTGGTTTCTTTCATTAATATTAGCTTGGACCACTTCCACTGATGAATTTAAAAAGAGGTGCCAACTGCATTTAATTATTAACAAATACCCGAGACCAGATCTTTCATCCCAAATTTTATCATTTCCTCAAATTCCACGGGACAGGAACTGCCAAACATCTCCCCCTCCACTAGACCTTGAGTGGTGGTCTGGACCTTAGTCATTCGGATGAGACGATAAACTGAGGTCCCGTGTGCAGCATGCACTTAGCGCACGTAAAAGAACCCACGGCAACAAAAGGGTTGTTCCTGGCAAAATTCTGTAGAAAAATCCACATCGATAGGAAAAACAAATAAAACTACACGCAGGAAAAAATACAAAAAAATGGGTGGCGCTGTAGTGTAGTGCCGCGCTCTCCCTGGGGAGAGCAGCCTGAATTTCACACAGAGAAATCTGTTGTGATAAAAAGAAATACAAATACAAATACAGCACACACTTGGGGCACTGATCAAGAACGCATGGCAACACAATTGTTATCCTTTGGCAATATTCTGTAGAAGTAATACACTCTGATATATGTACACATTTACATGCACTCAAGGCCTGACAAAGGGTGTTGGGTTATGCTGCTGGTCAGACATCTGCCTAGCAGATGTGGCTCAGCGTATATGGGTTTATCTGAACGCATTGACCCCTTCTTGAGAAACTGGAACTGCCCCATCAGTTGTCAGAATGATGGTGGGTGCATGTGAAGGTCTTCCCCGAACATTAAAACTTGCAGCTCTGCATTTTCAATACAATGTCAAACCCCGTGTGATGAACATAATTTTACTCTCATCACAAGTGAGTGATTTCTTGTTTTATGAAATGCACCAAGAATTCAGAAGTGGTGCAACATATTTATCACTACAATGCCAGTTTCTCTCCATTCAAGCAACGGCAATGTCAGTTTCAGAACAAGCACATACTGCTCCGCGTTAAGAAAACAACAACGCTGGTTTTAGGAACACTAGGAAGTGACATATGATATGCTCTGCTGATACAACTGTTCTGCTTGGCAAGAGGCAAATAGTTTATTTCACAAGCCCCAGGGGGCATTGAAACGACACACGCATACATCTTGACACACACTGTATATATATATTTTTTTTAAAGTGATGTAAAAACAAACTCTTAACTCTAGCCAGTACAAACCAACAAGTTAATTTTCCTTATTAATTATGACACCAACAAGCATACAAATCAACATTAAAACATGTAAATCATCCAGAGTACTTGAGGATTTTTCCTTATCAATAGACGAAGTTTTATCGAAAATGAAATCGTATATATAACATATACATGGGCAGAAATGAATGAAGTAGAATCTGCACTTCGACCAGATGTGTAAAATGACAATTTCTGTATTCGTCTAAAGATTATATTGACAATTATACAAAATAAAATTCCCCAGTGAAAAAAGAAATGGTTTGGAGAAACGATTATCACATGACAAGAGGAGGGCTGATATGAAAAACACACAGTTTCAGTTTCAGTTTCAGTAGCTCAAGGAGGTGTCACTGCGTTCGGACATATCCATATACGCTACACCACATCTGCCAAGCAGATGCCTGACCAGCAGCGTAACCCAACGCGCTTTGTCAGGCCTTGAGGAGAAAAAAAAGGGTGAATAAATAATAGATAAGCTTACACAAATAAATAAATAATAACTATAATGTTAAAACACACACACACACACACACAGAGGAGGGGTTTGGCATCTTTTAGGGGAATGTGTGAGCACATTAGTCAGATTCTAGAGGAATCACCTTCCGGGGTTCACCAAGAGTTTTCTGCTTTGTGTTTGTGGGTGTTCAGAGGATGATAGGACAGCCCTCAATGCAGTTTCCCAGGTCTGTAGGGTCGGGTAGATGGTTTGTTGACATGCGGACCAGGACAGTGATAACAGTACCAAGGACTGGGCACGGTTTGTTGGTGGTGGGTGTACTCTACAGGCCAGGACCACTGATGATAACAGAACTCAGTAAAGACTGATGAGGTCGTAGTGAGGGAAGGGGAGGTCTGTCTGTTACAGATGGAATGCAGATTACGGCACACGGCAACAACAAGCGCTCGGCTCAGTGACACTTCAGTGCTCTTGTTACTTCGTCCACCGCCCTGACTTAAAACGCGCCAGCGCTCACTGACACACACACACACACACACACACACACACACACACACACACACACACACACTGACATTCTCTCTCTCTCTCTCTCTCTCTCTCTCTCTCTCTCCGAGTCTCTCACACAGACACACACACACACACACACACTGACACACACACGAGTCACAAACGTGGCGCACACACACACACACTCTCACACTCAGTGGCACACACACACACACACGGCTCGCACGCACGCTCGCACACACACACACACACACACACACACACGCGCGCGCGCGCGCGCACACACACACACACTGTCACACATACAGCTACCTTCATGATAGGCGCATAAATGCACTAAGTCATAAATTTGAAATATTTGTGTTTGCCTCTCTCTCTCTCTCTCTCTCTCTCTCTCTCTCTCTCTATCTCACACACACACACACACACACACACTGTCCAGCATCTGTCTGTTGATGCCTGTTCAGTTGACAGTACAACAATGTCAACATTGTATTGTATAATTGGCAGTCGTGTCTGACTATGACCATCAGAACAGCGGCCGGCAGAGGAGGAAGCTGCTGTCCCAACTGTCTGGGCTCAGTCAGCAGAATTTGATTAGATATTGGAGAGTGTCTTGCCTAACCGAGTTAGTTCCCACTCTTCGGCCAAGAGATTTAGGACAGTCGGCGCTGGGATGATTCCCAAAGGCCAAACCGCCCCCAAGGCTGTAGCACTAACAGCCATTACAATCTTGCCGCCTAGATTGAGAGCCATAGTCCTTCACAAAAGACTAAGCTGTAAATGCATGATCACTGGTTAAGCTGCCGGTAAATGACTTCTCATTGCAAGTCATGGTGGAGAAACCAGTGATCATGCAGTTCTCACTTTCAATTTGATGTTGGCTGTACTGTAAGCTTGTGTTAATATGCACATGCACAACTTGAACCAATAGATTCTCCAGTTACTACCCTTTTCGGCACTTTTTTTTCATGAATCAGTCATGGATACATGTCTTCAGTTCAGCATGACCAGTTACCACTGCCGCACTGACGCAAACGTGTTGGCCCACACTGGCACATGGTAAAGCCATGCACAGTGATGGCCACGATCTTGCCAGTCAAATGGCCTCGTGGAACAGAAATAGCGGCCAGATTTATTAATGACTGACGACCAGGCCACGGGGGCAGGGATATGTACGTGATTGGCTTCCAGATATGTACTGAGGCAACAGTGTCACTGTCATCACTGCTGTCAGTGACTGAGCTTTTCGTCAATGTCAGCGTGGATGTCTTCTTCTTCTTCTTCTTCCTCGTTCGCCTCCCATTAGATGAGCAGCCCGGTGTCCTCGATGAAGGCTGCCCGTCCGTCGCAGCTCCGAGTCCAGGGTCCGGGCCGTACAGTGCCTGGCTTCTACTGCTGTCGGTGTTGGGCAGTACTTCCTTCTGGATGCTGCATGCGTCCTACAGCCTGAGCGTGGATGTGTAACGTGGATATCAATTTCAGGACTGATCACAAGAGTGCAATGGCTTACACTGACATTATGGATATTTGCAATACATTCTCTTCTACCGAGCTTTGTATATAACCAAGGGAAAACTACAGTTCGCTCGGGGGAGGGGGAGGGAGAGGGGGGGGAGGGGACTGCGAGGGGGACGGGGTGACAGTGGTCAGTGTCCAGCCTATGGCATTGGCTGTCCGACCTCCAAGCATCCCTTTGCACGGCAGCCCCTCGTGCAGAAATTCTAATCAGTGTGTGTTGTTAAAAAACAACTTAAAAAAAAAATCACTGATTATCGCCAACACAATTCACAGTATATTATTATCTTTCTTGTCGTTCGCCGCTTCCACCTGCTCTACTCAAGTCCTGTGGACCACAGCTTCAGTCTCCAGATGCAAGCAGCCATATAGTCACTCACTGTTGCATGGATATGTAGGCCGGGGAACTATATCTTATTATATCCATGCTCATTGTAAAATTTTACCGGCCACTGATCAGTGTTGTGCATGCACATACGCGCATGCCTGACCCGCCACGTACGGCTGTTCCCTCAGTGTCTCTTCATCCTCTCTCTCTCTCTCTCTCTCTCTCTCAGTAATACATCTTTCATAATGTTTGTAGTATGATTACGTACATGTCTATGTTTACTACATACGTATGTGAGTATGTCCATATGCCATGTCCTTACGTCTACTACAACCCTTTGTTATTTCGTGAATATTTTTTTTTATTTCATTTTCTCTTTCCCATGAGGGCTGGATGTTAAAAAAAAAAAAAAAAAAGAAGTAAAAATTTTTTTAAAAAGCACATGAACGCTTATTCCACTCAATTAAAAAAAAAAAAAAAAAAAAAACCCAACCAGTCGTACTCTGTGCACAGGCAAAGTAAGTGGGAAGCAGTCAAGAGTTGTAAGGCAACGAGTGATGATGACAGCCGCCCGGCCCATGCAATGCACGGCAGCACGGTGTTGACATGTGTCTACACATGCCCAGCTGTTTGCTGTGAACACAGAACACACACTGTTCCCCTGCACGGTGTGGCTTTGCTCAGTTGTATTGCATACAAGCACTGAAGCAGTGCGGGGCCGCGTGCAGTAACTTGAGTCGACCTGTACTGCTTTCCACAAACTCATTTCACAAACCTGGTTTTTTACAGGCACACCAGGTTTGGTTGTTGTTTTTTTATGTTTGTTTTTGTTGGGGGTTTTTTTTCAGTGAGTCAGGGAAGGTTCACTTCCACCCCAACACCCCGCACCCAACACATCTCCCCTCAGCACACACACACACACACACACACACACACACACACACACACACAAA
>JAAQRG010300267.1:0-15123 GCA_011634625.1 Babylonia areolata
ATGCTCAGAATATATCCCCCCCAACCTGAAACATACAACAGTCAAGGATCAACATCCATGCTCAGAATATATCCCCCCAACCTGAAACGTACCACAGTTATGAGTCACTGTCTATGTTCAGAATATATCCCCCCACCTGAAACGTACCACAGTCATAGGTCACCGTCCATGCTCAGAATATATCCCCCCACCCAACACATACGACAGTGATATCTTAACTCACTCCGGACAAAGGGCCCGGATTGAGGCCCTACTGGTGACAACCATTTCAGACGAAGGGCCCTGATCCGGGCCTTAGATAGTTTTTAATTTTGGGGCGGCACTTGATTTCCATAATAATAATAAAAATAATGGATACTTGCTGAGCACTTTCCTCCCTGGAAGGGAGCTCAAAGCCCTTTACAATAAACATAAAATACACACACATACGCTGAGTAAGTTGTGAGTCAAATGGTTACTATGCTGCAAAAGAACGAGACGCTCTAACAACTTAGAAAGGGGAGACTTGAAACAGGACGGTAATTCTTCAAATCATCGGGATCAAGTGAAGTCTTCTTTAGCAGAGGTTTTACCAGAGAACACTCATATGAATCAGGAAAGTTTCCAGATGTTAGAGAGTCATTCATTATGTAAGTAAGTAAGGAAAGGTAAGAGAATGTCGAGGCAATCAAGAAATAGCTTTGAAGGGACGGGATCAAGTTCGCATGTTTTAAGTGGAGAAGAGAGAATTGTATGTTTGACTAGATCTTGAGTCACAGGGGTGAACTGAGTGACAGGTCGACCACGGAAACATGATGACATTATGAGCTAGGAATATCTTAACTGACCTTTCCACTCTCCACTGCGACCAGTAAATGCAGTGTGTGTTGCTGTGCTCGCGAGCAGGAGAGTTATTTTCGCAGTGACTGGTTCACGTGAACAGAGCATGTCAACAATGGTGTCTGACCCAGTTTTGTCTCAGTCACAAGGCAGACAACAGAACTAGATGATGGGGCCCTATCACGGTTATATAGCGTTCTGAATTTAATCTGTTCCAAACTCTTAGTGCTTTCCTGGATTCATTTACAATTCATCAGTGTGTAAAAATTTCAAACAAAAAATATGGATACTTTCATAATCTCACTGTATGATAGCATAAGAATGGAGGAAGTTTTATATTTTGTCCCCAACTAACTCATTATGTTACTGATCAGTTTGGAAGTTTTCAGTTCATAAATTCTAACATTTTTTTTGAGATTTTTCTTTTAATTTCTTATCCATACAAATGGGTCATCTGAGGGAAAAGTCAAGGGAGCTAACTGGCAGTACAAAGTGAGTTAATGTCCATGCTCACGATACACACCCCTCCCAACCTGAAACATACCACAGTCATGATTCAGTGTACATGCTCAGAATACGCACACATTATGTTCATTGCAATACAAGTAAAATATTGCATGTCTTTGTGAGTATGTGTACGTGTGCATGACAGAAACCTGATTGAAGGACACAGGAAACAAATGATGAGTGCCCAATCACAGCTGTCAGTTGGCTCGACCCTAGAAGGCAGCCTGTTGTGCAGGTGACTCCGTGTTTGTAAAGCGCTTAGAGCTTGGTATCCGACTGAGGATACGCACTATATAAGTATCCATATCATCATCATCATCAATACAAAGCAGACAGAAAAATCACCAATGAAGAAGCCATGCAGATCTAACACCTCCCCATGAAACATTACACATTTATGGATCAATGTCTGGGCTCAGAATACACACATATTATATTAAATGCAATATAAAGCAGACAAATAAATCGCCAATAAACAAGACATGGGATCAAGTTGCTGGCAACCTGCCAAAGTTATTAGACAGTAACGCACGCACTAAATAATCACATAAACACATGCACATTTTTTAGAGTGACGATAGTGTCCTGACCTTGGCCATGGTACGCTTGTGGCGCAGGAACGTGTGCAGCCCAAGCCACTTGAAACGGATGAACAGCTCCAGGCTCAGCAACAGCAGACACAGCAGCTCAATGGAGCCATGCACCTGAAACAGTGCGACACCACTCATTTCCTTCCACGGTGTTTCCAACAGCTCTAGTGCTAATCATCAACATCCACACACAGTGTAAATCAGCATGACACGACTCATTTCCTTCCACGGTGTTTCCAACAGCACTAGTGCTAATCATCAACATCCACACACAGTGTAAATCAGCACGACACGACTCATTTCCTTCCGAGGTGTTTCCAACAGCTCTAGTGCTAATCATCAACATCCACACACAGTGTAAATCAGCATGACAAGACTCCTTTCCTGTCTACGGCACTTCCAACAGCTCTAGCGCTAATCATCAACATCCACACACAGTGTAAATCAGCACGACAAGACTCATTTCCGTCCATGGTGTTTCCAACAGCTCTAGTGCTAATTATCAACATCCACAAAAGAGCAAATCAGCATGACAAGACTCGTTTCCTGTCCACGCCATTTCCAACAGCTCTAGTGCTAATCATCAACATCCACACACAGTGTAAATCAGCACGACACGACTCATTTCCATCCACGGCACTTCCAACAGCTCTAGCGCTAATCATCATCATCCACACAGTGTAAATAAGCATGACACGACGCATTTCCTTCCATGGTGTTTCCAACAGCTCTACTGCTAATCATCAACATCCACACACAGTGTAAATCAGCACGACAAGACTCATTTCCATCCACGGCACTTCCAACAACTCTAGCGCCAATCATCAACATCCACACACAGTGTAAATCAGCACGACAAGACTCATTTCCGTCCATGGTGTTTCCAACAGCTCTAGTGCTAATTATCAACATCCACACACAGTGTAAATCAGCACGACACGACTCGTTTCCTGTCCACGGCATTTCCAACAGCTCTAGTGCTAATCATCAACATCCACACACAGTGTAAATCAGCATGACACGTTCACATCCATGGCGTTTCCAACAGCTCTAGTGCCGCTCATTGTCAACATCCACACACCGTGTGGAATATAATTTTGAACATCTCGACTGACTCTTTCCGCATCATTTCAAACAGATCTAGCAATAATGGTCAACATCCACACACAGCGTGAAATACTGTTCTGAACATCTTACCTAGACCTACTCTTTTCTACTTATTTTCCAACAACTCTAGCGCTAATCGTCAAAATCCACACAAAGGAAAATAATAATAATAATAATTAGTGTTATATAAGCACTGAATCTTGCGCAGAGACAATCAAAGTGCTTTCACACCAGCCATTCACATGCATACATAACTCTACGCTGGGAAAACTGAAGACAAGGAAGAGGCAAGGGAGGGAGGTGGGTTTTAAGGCCAGACTTGAAAAAGCAAGCACAATTCTGAACATCTTTACAAGACTGACTCTTTTCCGTCCATTTCCAACAGCTCTACTGATAATCCACACACATCCACACACAGTGTAAAACACAATTCTAAAAATCTTCCAATTACATTTTTTTTTCTACAGCTCTTGATCACCAGTTTTTAACTGTCCAAAAACAGTCTAAAACACTATTCTAAACAACTTTCAAAGACTTTTTCTAGAGCTCTTTATGAGCAGCTTTCAACTTTCAAAAAAACAATCTAAAACACTATTGTAAACAATTTTCCAGGATATTTTCTAGAGCTCTTTGTAAGCGGTTTTCAACTATCCAAAAACAATCTAAAACACAATGCTACATATCTTTCTAAGGCATTTTTCTAGAGCTCTTTATTGCCAGTTTTCAACAGTCAAAAAACCAATATGATTGTCAGGTCCAAAAATAGAGAGAAACATGGGCTGTGACTGATGTTCTTGTTTGTAAAGCACCTAGAGCTTGGTCTCTGACCGAGGATGGGTGCTATGTAAGTATCCATTATCATCATCATCAAGAGTCCCCAGACCCCAGGATGCGGAAGTGATCAGAAGGGACTCATCCCCACAGGCAGAGAGAGAACTGTAAGGCAGGTCTCTCACACACACTCACCCCCACAGAGAGAACTGTACAGCAGGTCTCTCACACACACTCACCCCCACAGAGAGAACTGTACAGCAGGTCTCTCACACACACTCACCCCCACAGACAGAACTGTACAGCAGGTCTCTCACACACACTCACCCCCACAGGCAGAGAGAAGAACTGTACAGCAGGTCTCTCACACACAGCCAGCATCATGATGGCAATGGCCGCCACCAGGTCCAGCACATGGAACCAGTGGTTGTGGGCAATCTGGGGTCAGCATCATCATCATCATCATAATAATAGTAGTGATGATAATAGTAGTAACAATAACTAATGATAATAATAACAGTAATAATAGTAATAACAGAAGATCACATACGCACGTTAAAGATCCTGTAACCCATGTCAGTGTTCGGTGGGTTATGGAGTTATGGAGACACGAAAATACCCAGCACGCACAAACCATGACAGAGTCATCGGCAAGTCGATATTGGTCATGTAACGGAAAGAAGAAGAACAATAATAATTGTAATAATAACTACTACTACTGATAGTAATAATAACAACAACAACAATGATTATAATAATGATAACAATAATAACAATAACAAAAATAATGATGATATCAATTATCATCATCATAATTACAGTGGTTTTTGGCCACCTGTGGCGATATAGACACCCCAAAACACTGAGTTATGATAACAACAACAACAAAAACAATCAAAATTACAGTGGTTGTGAGCCACCTGGTATCCACAAAAAACACCCCCACTCACTGCGTCAGTCATGATAATTGTACTCTTGTTTGTAAACTACCGGTAAATTTAAATCAATGACCTGTGCAGAGGCAAAGCAGCTTCAACCAGTCGACACCAACATCACCAGTAGTCTCACCTCATAGGCTGGCAAGGCTTCTGGCGACCTGGGGTGGGTGTTGAACTTGTCGTTGTTGCTGCCTTCCTGCAGGTAGATTGCGGCTTCCTGGTACCGAAAGTTGAGCTGCCACAGTCGGCGTTGTTGTGCCTCTGACAGGTGCTGCCCATTGCTCCCCACCTCACCAGCCATATCCCTCTCTGGGTCATCTGGAACCAGGCATCAAGGCGCTCATCCCAGCAGCCATATGATAGTAGTATTAGTTGGTATCTGTTGGTCTCTGTATTTTTCCATTCAATGAAGGTTCACCTGAACACCTGGGAAGCTGAAATCAAGCCTCAGAGCAATTAGCCTGGAGGCAGAGGGTGCAGACACGACTCTGCAAGTTTGAAGACATGCTTGCCGAGCGTTCCAAGGCAAAGAGACTGAAGACAAAGGCCCAAAGCCAGCCAGACAGACCAGCGTCAAGACTTCACGTGTGTGCAGTGTGGTAGAGACTGTCACTCCTGTATTGGTCTGTCCAGCCACATCCAATGCTGTATCAATCATCACCCAGATAGCAACTCCACAATTTCCTAAGACTGACGGGTACCTGCCATACTATGATATTAATCAGGTAACAAAAAAAACAACAACAAAAACCAGTACACATGACTAAAAGACTTTGGGATAAAGGGGTAGGGAAGAAGCTTATTACAGTGGATTCCACTTGATACAAATATAGCTGACACAATAACCTGTTGTAAGCAAATTCTGCTTACCTGGGAGGAAGGTGGTAGAATGGTTAAGACACTCATCTGTCAATGCAATATCCATGAAGGTCTGGGTTTGAATCCTGGTCTCACCCTTTCTCCCAAGTTTGAATGTAAAATCAATCTGAGCATCTAGTCACTCAGATGAGACAATAAACTGACACCACTTGCGCGGCACACACTTGGCTTACTGAAATAGAACCCATGGCAATAAAAGGGTTGCCCTATAGCAAAATTTTGAAGAAGAAACCCATTCCAATCGGCACAGAAGTAAATGCACTCAAAGTCTGACTAGTGCACAGGTTACGCTGTTAGTCAGGCATCTACCCAGCAGATGTGGTGTAGCATAATTCTATGGATTGTCTAAATGCAGTGACACCTCCTTGAGAAACTGAAACTGAAACTCCTTGCCTGACCAACACCCTTCCATTTCTTTCTTCTTTTTTAAATATATTTTTGTTGTTGTTTTCTTCAAACAACCAAAGACTGATGTCCTAAGATTTTTTCTTCTTCTTCTTCTTCTGCGTTCGTGGGCTACAACTCCCACGTTCACTTGTATGCACACGAGTGGGCTTTTATGTGTATGACCGTTTTTACCCCGCCATAAAGGCAGCCACACTCCGCTTTCGGGGGTGTGCATGCTGGGAATGTTCTTGTTTCCATAACCCACCGAACGCTGACATGGATTACAGTATCTTTAACGTGCGTATTTGATCTTCTGCTTGCATATACACATGAAGGGGGTTCAGGCACTAGCAGGTCTGCACATATGTTGACCAGGGAGATCATAAAAATCTCCACCCTTTACTCACCAGGTGCCGTCACCGTGATTCGAACCCGGGACCCTCAGACTGAAAGTCCAACGCTTTAACCACTCGGCTATTGCACCTGTCGTCCTAAGATTTAAACAGCACCAAACTGACAGTGTACTCATGCCCTGATCATGACCTCTAAGCGTGAACATGTTGGTATTTCTCACTATCTGTGCTGTGAGGCAACAGATAACTGCTGCTGTCATATTCCTCAGTGTTAGAGACACAGCATGAAAAATAGTGACATATACTATGCAGCTGACAAGAGTGACTGTCAAGTGGTTTGAGCACTGAACTTTCAGTCTTTGGGTCCTGGGTTCGAGTCCCAGCTATGTTTGGTGGGATAAAGGTTTTAGATGTGTTTTTCTTCTCCCTGGATAAGTTATTTATGTGCAGACCTGTGAGTGCATGCACCCTCTTTGTACATATACACAGTACAAAATGCATGTTAAAGATCCTGTAATCATTGTCTGAGTTTGGTGGGTTACTCATGGGAACACAAACAAAGCCAGCATGCACACTCTGAAAAATGGAGTATGGCTGCCTCAATGGACACACACATAAAATCCCACCAATAAATCTCAATAAAAGTGAAGTATAGGAATTGCAGCCTTCAAACAGGGAAGTGCAGGAGGAGGGGGTGGGGGTGAAAACAAAGCAAAACAACAACAAAAAACACAATGCAGCTGCGTACATAGCTATCTGTTCTTCTGCCACTAAACTGTAATTTCTGGCTCCCTGTTTCTTCCACTGTGTGTGTGTGTGTGAGTGAGGGGCAGAATGACAGGAGAAGACAAACAGGGAGAGAGTGAGAGAGAGTGTGTGTGTGCTTGAGTGTGAGTCTGTAGGTATACATGTCTGTGAGTGTGTGTGTGTGTGTGTGAGAGAGAGAGAGAGAGAGAGAGAGAGAGAGAGAGAGAGAGAGAGAGAGAGAGAGAGAGATAGATACTAAGATAGATAGATAGAGAGAGCGTGTGTGCGTGCATGCGCATTAGTCTGCACCTGCCAATTAAGCATCATCAATATATAAATATAAATATATATATATATATATATATATATATATATATATATATATCAGTTTACAAGTGCACTTATCAACGGAATGTTTTAATCAAAGGGCAGAAACATGTGACTAAACTGCTATCATTTAATATGCACTCACCTAATTATCAAACAATCAAATAGACTGATATCTTTTAACAGTCACTCACCTAATCATCACAGTATGTTACAGCTGATATGTTACTGCTTTATCAGCAGATATTACGCCATACACAGGCACACTCGGTGCATAAAGTGGAGGTTGGTATCAATGATCAGCATGGGTCATGTTGAAATCAGCCGCATGCCAACTGCACTCTGTTCTACATAATGACCCATGTAAAGAGTAGGGTCACACAGTATTCTCTGGTGTAGATCACTCTGTTTACCTTTCATATCAATAACAAGTAAGATGTGTTGTGTGCTTGATCAAACATGGATCAACTCCTTCACTGGCATCAAATTACTCGAGCAGATTAGTCCTCATATTATTAGGTACAGAACAGCCAATTATCTAAATTAAATTAAATTAATACTAATATAATTTCATACAATACAATAAATGTATAGTATATTGTCTGTGTTTGTTGAATACATATCACATATATTGTTGGTTTATAATAAATAGACACATATTGTTTGTTCTGTTTCAGAGACAGAGAGAGAGAGACAGAACACCCATTCACACTAAACATATGCGCAACACAGCAAAGGTACAGTATTCACAGTAATTGATTACATTTGTTTGTACTTTCACATCTTTGAGACGTGTGCGCGTGCATGTGCGTGTGTGTGAGTTTACTTATTCATTTATTGAAATTATCACTGTTAAATATGTTATTCATACTATTATTCACATAATTATTTTTTTCCGTATTTTATTCTATTTATCTAATCTTTTTTTTCTTTAATTCTGTATTTCTTTTATTTTCCCTCAAAGCCTGACTAAGCACATCAGTTTATCTTGCTGGTCAGGCACGTTTAGCATGTGGATTTGTCTGAATGTACTGATGCCTCCTTGCGTGATTGAACTGAACTGCATTTGGATTATGTGATCGTAGGTGGGCATAGCTGATGTTCTGCATGTGTATGATGATGATGATGATGATACACACACAAATGGAATCCAGGCTTTTGTACATATATAGCAGCAGATTTGCACATACACTGACCTAGAAAATTGTATAATTATTCGCCCATAATGTGCTGCTGAAATAAAACCAAGGACCATAACATTAACAATTTCAGCTATTGTGGCCATCACGTTCCTTTGCCTTTTGAGTTCTTTCTCCTCTTTTTGAAGTAGTTTTAGACTTAAATCAGTTCAATTATATGATTCAACTTTTAAACATACTCCACATTTTCCTATTCAATAGGGTAGCTATGCCTAATTGCGAATGGTCCAGTTGAAGTGACCAGCTCAACGTGTGTACTGTAAAGGTAACATGTCGTACAATAGTCAAACGTAGTTATTTGGTTTTTTAAGTCTTTCTCCGACAGGTTGCACCAGGAAATGTTCGCCTGCTCATTCTTTTCAACATTTTGTCAACGTTTGAAACAGCAGGGGTGCCTGAGGGTAAATGTGAACGGGCAAGTCTAATTGCGAACGACTGTTTCGGGTACATGTAGACAATTAAAACAGAAGCAGGTCTGTATCTCATTAGACATGACATATTATTGGAACATCGCACCAGACTGTTCTATTCTTGGTTATAGTCACGCATGCACACAAATACACAGATATCTTAACACACACACACACACACTGCACACAAACACACCTTTAACTGTGCAGCATCGTTTGCAAACAGACTCACGTCAAAATATCCTATGGTCTAATCGACACTATTTTGCAGATTCCTGTCAAAACTGATGTTCTGATCTGTCACCAGTATGCTTTCTTGAATTCTTCCAACACTGGTAATGCGCATTCAACATATCCGATCAAATCAACTATTTTAAACTGTGTCATAGTTCAAGTTCCACAACTTGCTTCCCTTGATTTCTGGATTTCGAGAGCACGTTTGTAACTTTGGTCGGCAGTGGTGCGCGAAGAGAAGAAAGAACGTGGATATAGCCAGAAATAGCTGATCTTTGACTGGTTCGTAGAAATGGATATTCATTAAGGTATTAGAAAAAGGTCGAAGCAGACGTTGCATTGTGAAATGTAACCGTTGAGAACGCTTCGAAGTGGGGTGGTATACGAATCGTTCGCAATTACATGCTGTTCGCAATTACCCATACCTACCCTACAAATTGGTACAATCAAAAATAGATCACTCTTGTCCTTTCAGATACATAATACGCTGCTTGCGCACAGGTTAGCTCTGCAGACTCCACCCCTGGAATACATATTATTCGTTCATCAGAACCCAGTCAATGCCAAGGAAGAGAATGATCCGATGAAGGTAAATAATAGATACAGGTAAAAAATTATGAGTTTCTTCATATATCAATATGAAGGCCTTTAGGCCTGTAAGGCCTTTTGCCAACTTGAAATGGGGGGAAGTGAGAGCCCCCATAAATGTATCGAGAGATTTTTTATTATCTAATAGTGCGCAATGCTTATTAAAGAATATTTAAATGAGTTTTGTATTTTAATTTTTGAAAGTGTCAACATGATTTTTAAAAGTATTCACTGTTCCTGTGGAGACAACATCTTGTGGCAAATTATTCCAAACATTTGTTTGTCTGTTAGTAAAAAATGTCCAAATCTGGAAGTTTTAACAGAAACTTTTAACAGTTTGTAGGAATGTCCACTTGTGACACTGTTGTTGTTTAAGGTGAACAAAGAATATATAATTCTACTGTCATAAAAAACATGAGTCATTTTATATATCTCTATTAAATCACCATGCAGTCTTCTATATTCTAAACTAGGATAATTTAAGTAAGTGCAGTCTTTTTTCATAGTCCATATCAATAAAGCCAATAATTCTTTTCGTAAATCTTCTTTGAACATTTTCAATAATGTCTGTATGCTTAACTAATCCTGTGTTCCAGACCACATTCCCATATTCCAAGACTGGCCTAACTAATGACTTAAATAAAGGTATCATTATGTTCTTACTTTTACACTGTATATTCCCAACTAACATTCCAGTCAGTCTATTGGCTTTAAAAAAAAATTCTTTTCATGAATATGAGTATGAAAAGAGAGTTTGGGGTCAACAATAACCCCAAGATCTCTTTCAGATGAAGTTGCCTGCAGTTCTGCACAGTCCACGTTTTACCTAAAATGTGGATTATTCTTTCCTACATGTAAAACTTTACATTGATATTAAATTTAATTTGCCATTTATCAGTCCAGTCTATTAATCTAGATCTATATTAGCTTGTAAATTCAACCTTCCTATATCAGAGTCTACTTCCTCATAGATCTTTGTATCATCAGCAAAGATTTTCACTAAACAGTCAAGAATATCGGGCATATCATTTATATAATACACAGGGAGAGTGGGCCCCAAGACACTGCCCTGAGGAACACCACTACTAACTTTCACAGGACATGACGACTCAGACCCTACTGATACATAGTGTAGGCTACTTTCATACAAGAAGTCTTTTATCCATTCCAACAAATTACCACCTATACCATACCGTTGCAATTTTACAATTAACCTATCGTGAGGAACTTTGTCGAAGGCTTTCTGTAAATCCAGATAAATTTGTATCTTGGTTGATTGTTTTCGAGGGATATCAACCAGTCATGTAAAGTGCTCAGTAACTGTATTTTCACTTCTTTCTGTGCTGAATGAAGCGAAGAGTTTAACAGCATTGGTTTGAAGTTGCATACCTTATCTTACACTGACGGGCAAAAGTTGCCGCACTTCCAACTACTTGTTTACAAACAAAAATGTTCGTAAACTTGTACCACTGCGATTGACTTCAATTTCAGTAATTTAAACTAAAGAGTTTGAAAGCATCCATTGGAAATATCACTGTGTATCAATTGGAGCATTTCAAATGATAAGCATAAAACAAATGTCGACAGGAGTGACGCAAATAAAAATGCCAGTACTTATGCTGAAAGTCCGTGTCCGCTGGTTTCGAATTAGCAGAGGACTATCCAAGGAAGACGCCATCTTTGAAACCCGACCTTCACATTACGCCCACTTCCTGTTATAGTCCCTGGTGATGTTTTATCTCAAATATTCATACGCACCATCAATAATGCAAAATAAAATATATAGTATCGTATTATCATGATAATTGATAATAGTATTAATGTTTAACATATAATTTTGTTTGCATGTATCGAATATAGACATAACTAAAGATAAAATGACAGTGATCTATTTGTTGCTAATGTAACAAAATTGCGCGTCATTTTGAGTTAAATGGCAGCAGGTGCCTGCGAGGATAACATTACCAGCTGAACGAATACGATGTGTTTTCACTGAAACACTACAATGTGAAGAAAGTGCCGTTCAGCAGATCGTACGGAATTGATTGGTGATTGCTTACCTAAATGTGAAAAGTTTTTCTTTTTCCTGCATATAACAGTCTGATTTTAATTTCAAGGACTGACCAAGGAAGAGCGCTTTCTCCAAAATGGCGCAGTCACTAACCACCACGATCCCAGCGGAACCAACCCTGAACATAAAACTGCAGGTTCGCCCTCATCCACCAAACAAGAACCCGCCAATGAACGCACAGCCATCCTTCAGGTTCCAAAACTTACGCCTGGACCCTTCCCGCGCCTTGGAACCAACACGTAAAAAACTGACGACGGTGGAGGCTCAGAGAGTGATGGCCGTTTTTGAAGACACCATCCAGAGAATAGAAATCATCACGCTGCTGCCGCACGTGATGGAGAACCTGGACAGGTTCCGTGTTTCTCTGGGAGGGGAGCTTGTGGAGCTGCTGAAACACCATCGCATCATCATCTCCAGCTACGAAGAGATCCGTCATGAGCTTGACAACCAGCTTGAGCGACTTGCTGCCATGAGAAAGAGCCCTGCTCCTATAGAGGAGGAGGAAGAAAAAGTAGGGAATGAGATCTTTGACGAGCTTGGTGAGGATATGGGGGAGGGAGAAATGTTGGGAGGAGAAGGAATACCTCAGGAGCTTCAGAGACAGGGGTCCGCCTGCAGTGAGCGTTCTGCCGCAGAACAGAGCACTGACAGTCAGATTGAGGCAACCATGAGGAACTTGTCGCTAGTGGCCCAGCAGATGAGTCACTCCATGAGGAATATTCTTCGAGGGTTTACCATCAACCCTGCTGTCATGACCATGGTCAAAGGTGGAGGATTTGTTTTTCAGTTTTCTAATGGTGTGTGTGTGCGTGTGTGTGTGTGTGAGAGAGAGAGAGAGAGAGTTTCTGTGTGTGTGTGTGTGTGTGTGTGTGTGTGTGTGAATATTTTCTTTGAAAATAAGAAAGATGTTGTGTGTTGTTGTTTTTTGCTGTCGACATAATTTCGAATTCAAATTGTAAATGTTTACCGTTAATTAATTAATATACAGACTTCCTATTTGTCTTTATAGTTTCTTTTATTCTTCAATGAAGAAGGTGATGATGAGGGTGTGAAACATGTTTTGTGGTTATTGTTGTTGTAATTAATCAGTACCGGAATTCAGTCAGAGGAATGCAAAAATGTTTTGCTTTCACATCTTGTTTTGACTTAGGATCTTGTGCAAGTGCCTTTACACTTTCTGCACAATAATAACTTACTACCAGCAATATTTTGGAAATGAGCTGTCAGTTGTAAAGGACAGTGTCTGAGTGTGATATAATTAAGAGTTCAAGTTTGTAAAAACTGAAAGGCATGAGTGTCACATGATTTCTTTCTTTTTTATACTTATTTCATTCAACTCAAGGACATAGCAGAGTAAGTAACCATACTCAACTGCCTATTTTAGAACAATTTAAAAGAAACACTACACATAATGATGAAAAAAGAGGGACTCAGGCGAAAATATGTACAAAAATATATGTGAGTGGGGTAAAGGAGAGAACAATATTTGATAATCAAACCATTCGTATACGACTGAGATTCAATTACTTCATGATGAAATGCAGATTGCAATTAAATACAACATACAGTTTCCAATGGGACTTAAACATCAGGCCTCAGGGATATTTTGTAACATGGTAATGATGGACTCATTTCATTTTCTCACCCTCAGGGATATTTTGTAACATGGTAATGATGGACTCATTTCATTTTCTCAGCCTCAGGGATATTTTGTAACATGGTAATGATGGACTCATTTCATTTTCACAGCCTGAAGGATATTTTGTGACATGTTAATGATGGACTCATTTCATTTTCACAGCCTCAAGGATATTTTGTGACATGGTAATGATGGACCCATTTCATTTTCACAGCCTCAAGGATATTTTGTGATATGGTAATGATGGACTCATTTCATTTTCTCAGCCTCAGGGATATTTTGTGACATGGTAATGATGGACCCATTTCAATTTCACAGCCTCAAGGATATTTTGTGGCATGGTAATGATGGACTCATTTCATTTTCACAGCCTCAGGGATATTTTTTATAACATGGTAATGATGGACTCATTTCATTTTCACAGCCTCAAGGATATTTTGTAACATGGTAATGATGGACTCATTTCATTTTCACAGCCTCAAGGATATTTTGTAACATGGTAATGATGGACTCATTTCATTTTCACAGCCTTAAGGATATTTTGTGACATGGTAATGATGGACCCATTTCATTTCCACATTTTTAGCACATTTTTCTTCTTTTTGTTCCTGCAGGGGAGATGAGTAAGAGGGGTCCTGAGTGCCAAGCGCTGCTGCAGTATCTTCAGGAGCTTCGGGAGATCCTGATGAACAGGCTGCTGACCACTCCAGAGGAGGAGAGAGAAAGGATGGCTTACTTGACCGAAATATCAAAGAGAGAGCGTCAGAATGCCGTTATCATCGATAAGTTGGAAGGGGACCTGAAGGAAAAGAATGATGACAAAGACGAAGAGGTGTGTCTAGAAAAAAAGAAAAAGAAAAAGTGGTGTGTGTGTGTGTGTGTGTGTGTGTGTGTGTGTGTGTGTGTGTGTGTGTGAGTGAGTGTGTGTGTGTGTGTGTGTGTGTGTGAGAGAGAGAGAGAGAGATGTGGAGGGTGGAAGGAAGAGAGAGAGAGAGGTGAATTAGTTTTTCCTCAGCTAAACAACTTTCTTTTTTAGCATCATATTTTCCTATCAAACACCATGTATGCTAGGTAGGTATAAATAGTTTGTATCAAAAGCAATGGTTGCTTATATATATGTTGTTCATATCTTGTAGGTGATGTTGTATCTTGCCTCGTGTATTGAAAACCGAGTATTATGAAATCTGATTGTGTTTGAACATTATATGCATAATTGTATGTTACGTTCTTTCGTTTATTGCTAATTGTTGCGGACAGTCTTACATCCTTTTGCTTTTTCTCTTACACACACACACACACACACACACACACACACATACACACACACACACACACACCTTTGAACTCATCTGCAAAACTAATTTCAGTTAATGATTTCAACAAATCTGTGTCACACCTGTCCCACTAACCCAGAGAAAGAGCATGTGCAATGCATCACCTCTGCTTTAGTGGTGTGGCTTGGTGATGTTGTAAATTGACGTGTGTGTGTGTGTGTGTGTGTGTGTGTGTGTGTGTGTGTGTGTGTGTGTGTGTGTGTGTCTGTGTGTGTGTGTGTGT
>JAAQRG010300276.1:0-5000 GCA_011634625.1 Babylonia areolata
CACACACACACACACACACACACACACACACACACACACACACACACACACACACAGAGATGGAAAGAGGAATGGGGGAAAGAGATCTGAGTGATAGTCTAGCCTGCGAATGCTTCTTGCTTCCAATGATTTTCCAGTGATGAGCACTGAAACTGTTAAACAACATACAAGCAAAGAAAGAATCAAAAGGCAGCAAACCAACAAAAAAGATTATAATGCCAAGAACGCTCACCATAAATAATGGCAGAGGCACAAAACATCAAGGCAAGGGCTTCCCAACAGCCACAACACACGTAAATATGTTTCTCTTTTCTTTTTTGCTTCAGTTAAATGCAAAGCTAGCTTTTCTTGGTGTGTTGATTTATCAGTGTGCAAGCTGAAGGAATATGCCAAGCCACATGGGGTTCATGGTTGCCTTTCTCTTATTTATAGGCAGTGCCATTATTTATAGCGTGATGGCACGCTGTGCTAAAATCAGGAGTGTCCTCATTAAATCACGGACTTAAAACTGTCCATAACGCGCTCAAGGTAAAATACCGAAAAATGGTTTAATGGAAACAAGGTGGTTGTTTTCCAAACAGGCGAAGCCTTTTAAATATGTTTTTTCTTACCTGAACAGATTCTTCTTTCATAAAGTATGTCTGTTTGTTAGTCTGCCTGCCTGTCTCTCCTTCATTCTTAAGCAAACAAACAAACCAAAACCAAAACATGACAATCAAAAACAAAACAACATTACCAACATCTGCCCCTTCCTATCTTTGTGGCTACCTTCACCTCTACACTCCATCTCGCTCTCTACGGTCGGCTTCGGATCCACTGTGTTTACACATACCCAGATTCAAACACTCCACTGTTGGCCGCCGTTCTTTCTCTGTCTTTGGACCTTAAATTTGGAATGAACTTTTTCTTTCGCTTCGTCAGGTCTCCGCACTCAGCTCTTTCAAGTCTGGCCTTGAAACCCACCTCTTCACAAGATAGCCTCCCTTCCCTGCCTCTTCCTTGTCTTCAGTTTCTTCAGTTTTAGAGTTATGCATGCGTGTGAATGACTGGTGTTAAAGCGCTCAGATTTGTCTCTGCACAAGATTCAGCGCTAAATAAATATTATTATTATTATTATTATTATTATTATTATTATTATTATTATTATCATCTGTTCCTTCCCTTTATGTCTTCTTCTTTCCTTCCGTTCTCCCCTAACCCTTCCCCCACCCCTCCTGCTCTTCACCCTTCTGTCAGTGCAAGGCAGACAGGCGAGAAGCGTGGTAATGATGCGTCTCTTATTGATGGACCCTGAAACGCGATTCGTCCGTTGCAAAAGAATACACGTGCGAAATTCAACAAAGGAAACACTTCAGCTCAAAGAACCAACATCCGCTGCAGCAATGTTATCGCTAAGACCGAGCGACAGTGCACACAGGAGTGATGGTGCGCACAGTGTGGTAGGTTCCCAAGACGTTTGGAACGATGTCCTGGACAAACACTGGACATGATGTAACCCCTTCGTCACATCTTACTGTTCTGTTAATAACGCTTTATTTTGAAGCATTTTCTGACAAATGAAGGATGTAAATAAACGAATAAAGTAAAAAAAAAAACAACAACAATAACAAAGAGAAAGAAAGAAACAAACCAACCAAAAACAAAACAAAAACAAAACAAAACAACTTCAACAACACAAACAAGAAAAATCAGCAGGGGCTGCTGGCCCTGTCATTTGGTCTATCTAAAAATAATTTTCAACGTACAAGTCCGTTGATTTGTACAGAAGACGAACAACTAAACAAACACACGAACATTGTGTGTAACGGTTCGTTCCCTGCTACTGTCGTCACATTAACGGACAAAAAAAAGGAGAAAATATACACTCTTATAAAAGAGTTCCGCTGTCAAAATAAAAGAACATGCTACTTGTCTAGTATTCAAAAATAAGATAAAGTTCGCATTCTACAAATATTTTTAGGCAAATGTTGAAGAAAAACATTTTTATTTCCTTCTGTATCAAAAACTCGTAGTACTGTGCATGTGACAAACAAAGCAAACCAAATATACGACAATGACCGCACAATGTCATCGAACGTTTGGAAATATTTATTCTTCTGATACTCCGTTGCTTCCATGAGAAAAATATCTTGTCGTAAAATAAATCGAAGACTGTTTCATTAGCTTGATTCGCTTTCTCAATGTCTGTCTGTCTGTCTCTGTCTCTCTCTTTCTCTCTGTCTCTCTGTCTCTCTCTTTAAAGGAAAACATGTTTCTTCCATCTAAATTATAGGCAGGCGGGTAGGATTTGCCAAGCGAGACTTTCCTCTTCTCCTTCTTTCACACACACACACACACACACACAGACACACACACCACACAGACACACACAGACACACACAGACACACACACACACACACACACACAAAGAGAGAGAGACAATGAAATGGAGAAACTGTGCTGTTGCGGCAGCAGAGATGGCCACAGCAGTAAACCAGCATCAGATGTCGCCACGCTGAGGAAAGAGATTGCCTGGCGCCCGCTGCCCTGCCCCCTTGTGAGTTCACTCCCCTCTTCGGAAAGAAATGAAGGCATTGTATTACTCCCCGTGCCGCCGTGAAGGGAGGTAAGGACGGGAAGTGAAAGGAAACTGACCGCCCTGTCTCTCGCCAAGGCTTAGGGCCCCGCTCCATAAGGAGCGAATAAATCGGTGTGTGGGATGGGCAGGATTTTCGATAAATGGGTTTCTGTGAATGGGGTGGGGATGGCGTGATACACAGCAGCCTGGGAGGTGAGAGCCGGGGTTCTGCTGGGAAAGATTCACTTACAGGTCCACGCCACAAAGACACACTGTCACGGAAACCATGTCCTGGTCTCAGTCAGGCCTTCTTCAACTGACCTGGTCATGGCCAAGTGGAAACTGTTGTTGTGACGTCATGGAAACTGACCCGGGTCAAAAGATAATCTTTTACGACTTGTGCAACTTTTTCTTGTTTGTAAAGGCTGTATACATCCAAAGGTCATCAACCAAAATCATTTTTCATGATCGTCAAGGCTTTCTACAATCAACCAGAAAAATCACGGAAGAAACTGGAGGCCATTTTTCAGATAACACCAAAGAGCCGTGAACAAAACACATATGTATATTGCACTCTTTGAATAACGCACCTCGAACTATAAAGCCTGGCAAGAGGAACTGGAAATCTGATTTTTGTAAATAATATACAAAAAATATCAACAATCATTACGTAACCTAGGGCACAACAGAACACTACTCAACTGACTCAGCAGCAGTGCAGTATCTCCTCTGGTGTGTGGCTCCATGGCTGAATGGCGATCTACCACAGATTCCTGACTGCTGGCGCTGACATGGGCGGGGTGGAGGTGATATAACGCACGTGGAGGTAATATCACGCGAAAAAAATAAAATGATTTTTCGTAGTCTACATGTTACGACACTAGCTATAGAAGAAATGGACGTAAACAGGAAAAACAAAAAACAAAAAAACAACAGTCCCAAACAAACAAAAAATATAAAACAAACTCGTCAGACAATTTTTACACACACACACACACACACACACACACACACACACACACACACACACACACACACACTATACATATATAGAATTATAAAATGTATCAGTGCATTAAAATAAATGTTACAGGTTTGCTGAATTATATATCTGCGACTGTCACACTGCTGCATTCATTCAACTCAAGCTGACACGACAGATAGACTCGCACACAACGTTTGCATTCTGACTTCACTCTTACCCAATATAAGCAATATGATAACGTGAAGGCACTCCTTTCTGATTGTTAATAAATCAAAGAAAATAAACAAATAGGTCCACAGTTTTCCTTCAGGGATAAATCACACGAAAGTCCAAATCCAAGAATTCACAACCAATCGTCTATATTCTCTCTTACACCTCCCCGCCTCAGCCTCCTAATCACAACATTAATGATGTCATTCGTTTCTTTTCACGACTGTGCTGACCAGGTGTTTCCAAACATCTTTTGGTGGGCGACAAACGCCTTCATCCGATAACAAGCGCTGAGGATCCTGAAACATCCTCAGAACCTAATTTTGGTTAAATAGAACAATTAGTAAAACTAGTACTAACATGAATCGTCTTTCTCGTTATACTCAACCAGTGTTCAGAAACGTAAATGGAAAAAAACAACAACAAAAAACAAACCCAAAACACAACCGAAATTTATTAAATTTAGAAGAAACGATGTCAACGAATTTCTTACTTCCAAACTCGAAATCAGTGAACTACTTCAAATCAGCTTCCTTGAAGCTCCAGAGTCCAAACATCAAGACTGAGACTCGCATTCTCTCTCAGAATGGCAGCAGTGTCCCACGACAGTCTCAGACCCCAAGGTCTACTATTTTCTTACCAGGTCATTCCTGTGTCCAGTTCAGCTGTGCGCCGAGAGGGGAGTGGTGTTGGGGCACTTCACAACACAACTCGTGAACACATATTCACCCCAGCGCCTAAAAGCACGTACAGAACTAGCCTTTCTCCTCAAATCGAGTTCAAATGAGTACAGTAACACAGCCACACCACACAGCGAATCTTCCCTTTACAATAAGCACATTATGACAACCAAACTTGGGGTCATGACAACGACACATGATACAAAGATCATAGACCTAGAGACATCTGCAGACTACGTATCAAAGGTAAAGGATAACATCGTTGATCTTTCTATTTCAGAGACGCATTTACTTCCAAATGCCTTGTTATCACACTTAGAGCATTATTCATTTCTTTTGAAAAAATAGTCATTTGTCTACACGTTATATTATGTATACATAATAAAAACTACTTCCGAACTGCTTTTGATAAGATTTTACGAAGACATTTATTCATTCATTCATTTAACAGTTTCGAGCAAAAAGTAAACATTATGATTAACAACAATAACAATAATGAATATTCTAAATATCCATCGCCACACAAGCGAAATAATAACGAGTTTTTATATAGAAATTCAGATTAAA
>JAAQRG010300276.1:7500-15167 GCA_011634625.1 Babylonia areolata
AAAATGAGTGTTACTTTTCGATAAAAAAATGTTTGCTGAATTATATATCTCATTATAAAAAAAAACCCAGTTAAGGGAAACATTTATATAAATAAATCTGTTGGTGTCGTTGGCGTAACAGCTACTTAGAAACAACAATTAAGAGCAAACAAACTCACGAACAAACAAGCCAAACAAACCAACCAACCAAACAGACAGACAGACATAAAAACAAAACAAATAATAATGAAAGTTTTGTCATTCAAAACTGAAGGAATATAGTTTTCTAATTCAAACTTCAGTCATGATGTGTGTGTAGAGCGGAATGACTGCTGCAGTTGTTCATGATTATATCCCGTCTCAAATTCCACACTCGTCGGATACACTTTTTCCCATCACACATTCTTCCTTTTTTTTTTTTTTTTTTTTTTTTTTTACCCGGACTTTCTTGGGTCGACCATCGTTTTATTTATATAAAAAAAAAGAAAAAAAGGAAAGGAACAAAATAACAGCAACAAAAAGGATACAGTGAACCTAAGCAATCACACACACACACGCACACACACGCACACACACACACACACACACACAAACCGTGACAATAATCAAAAGCAATACCCTGCATTCCATAACTATGTCGTTTTTTTTCCCCACTTACATATAGATTTGTTTCCCTTTTCTTTAAGATTCATAAGGTATTATATAATATATCGATGTCTAATACTGAATTGCTGTTCAAAGATCAGTTGTAAAATAGACAGTTTTTTTGTTTTTTTAGCAATACTGATACACATTTTACCTATCAAAATAATATGATTTATTTTTATAAGGTCATGTTTGCTATATCTGTCATCCTGAATTCCAAATAAAACGTCTGTGGGATGTAATTTCATACACTTACCAGTATTTCTAAGTATCAAATTTTCTATGTTTTTCCAAAGTATTTTCACAGATGAGCACTCATAGAAAAAATGTTCAATAAAATCAATTTTACCAGGACAGTAGTAACAATTTTCTGAGTCTACTACTTCCATTTTTTTTAGAATAATGTTTGTTGGGTATATATTATGACTTATTTTCCACTGCAATTCATGTAAGCGTACTTCTTTTGTTGCTTTCCTAGGTAAAATCCATGTATTATGATTGAAAGAAAAGTCAAATTTCCTCTTCCAAAATACACAAATATGTAGGTCTATAGTTGTACTTTTACTTCTACTTTTAAGATATTTCTTTATTTCTTTTAGTTTTGCATTGAATGCGTTTGCATCACAAATAGAAGTTTCAGTAGATTCCATTGGTAATCCATTGTTTTGTATCCAGGTCTTCCACTGTAATGGAATTGCGTTGTATAGAGCATTGTATTCGAATATTGTGATTCCTTTAGCCTGGTTCAGTGAAAACGCAACCTCATTTAAATCTAGAAGTCTTTTTTCTGTTTTATGTATTATGTCTTTTATGTGTTCTATTCCATTGTCTATCCAGTTTTGAAAACATAGCACATTACCTTTATATTGTATATTATTATTGTGAAACAACATCTGATTGTGAAAATTATGGATGTTCACTTCTTCTCTTGTTACTATATCTTTACTGTTCAAATATGTTGTAATTACATCCGACCAAAAATCGTTCTCTATTTCTTGTAATTTTATTTGCTTTGCTCTACAGTTTACCATAAATATTTTACGATGATTTTGTATTTTGTTTAGATGCCATCTGGGTATTATAGTCCAGTTTTCTTCCCGTGCATGATAAAATCTTCCAGCCCATTGTAAATGCATGCATCTTTGAATGTCTAACATATTTACCATATTTAACCCTCCTTCATTATAATCACTTTCCATTGTTTTTCTTTTCACTTTCTCAAAAGCTCTACGGTTACTATGTTTTCTCTGCCAAATAAATTTGTAGAATATGGTGTTGATCTGTTTCAAAGCTTTTTCTGGGATGCCAATGGATTGCATAACATATGTAAGTTGACTTAACAAGAAAGTTTTTGTTACAAGAATTTTACCGTGTATGGATAGGTCTCTTTTGCTCCACTGTACTATTAATTTTTGTATATTATTTATCCTATCTCTCCAATTTTCTTCAATGTGTTTTGCCATTTTGTCTTTCTGGAAGTATATGCCCAAAATTTTTATTTTGTCAACCAATACAAATGGGAGATTCTGTTCAGTGATTTGTCTGCCCATCTTCATTGCTTTCGTTTTGTGTGAATTTAATTTCAGCCCAGAAAATTTCTCAAATGACTTAAGTATTTCTATGGAAGTAAACATGTCCTGTCTATTTTTCAAAAATAAAGTCGTATCATCTGCCAATTGTTTAATCTTTAAATATATATCTTGATTATTGCCCATAGTTGGAGTTTTGATACCCGTTATTGTACTATTCCTTATCTTAACTGCTAGAATTTCCATTGCAAGAATGAATGCAAGGGGAGAAAATGGACATCCTTGTCTGATTCCACAGTTGACATCGAAGGGTTCAGATAGCCAGCCGCCATGGTTTATGGAACTTTGCGAATTATTGGAGAGTACAGATACCCATTTTTGAAAGTCAGATCCGAATCCGAATACTTTAAAAGCTTGTAACATGTATGCTTTGGATACAGAATCGAATGCCTTAGTATAATCTAATGCTAACAAATACCCTGCTTTACCAGTTTTATTAAGATAATTAATGACATCATCAATACATCTTATGATTGTAGCTATGTTCCTGCCTTTGATATATCCCACCTGATCTTTGCTGACTAAGTTATTTACTACACTACCCAATCTTTCTGCTAGAACCTTGGCTAGAATTTTATAATCTGAATTAGTTAAAGTTATAGGTCTCCAATTACTCAAGTTCTCCCTATCTAAATCTTTACTTTTATGTAATAATGATATGATACCCTGTCTTTGTGTAAATGACAGTTCTCCTATTCTGAACGACTCATTGAAAGAATCGGTTAGTAATCTGCCTATTTTTCCCCAAAAGAATTTTAAAAACTCTGTCGTCAGACCGTCACTCCCTGGAGCTGATCCATTTTTTAGTTTTCTGAGTGCAGTTGTGGTTTCTTCATAAGTTATTAACCCTTCGCATGCTAAGGCTTCGTCTTCATTTAACTTTGTAAAATGTTCGTTTTCAATGAAATTATTGATGGCTTCCTGTATATTTCTTTCCGTTGTTGTTTGGTTATATAAGGTTTTGTAGAAGGACAGCTGTTCTTGTAAGATTTTCTTTTGATCTGTAATAATTTCACCCGCCTCATTGCGCAAACTGGTAATAATTTTATTTTTACATCTAGCTTTTTCAAGATTTGTGAAATATTTTGTGTTTTTTTCACCTTCTTCAATCCATTTTACTCTAGCCCTTACCTGTGCTCCTTTAGCTTCATTCATGTACATTAAATCTAAATTGTGTTTCATTTTCAAATAATCAGTCTGAAGATCTTCATTTTGAGGACTGATTAACAATTTTTTTTCCATTTCTTTTAGTCGATTCTGTAAGTCCAGTGATTTGTTTCGATTTTTGCAAGCCCATGTTTTTCCGAACTCGATGCAGAGATTTCTCACTTCAACTTTGCACAGCTCCCATTTAACTACGCTGCTTTGATCACTATGTTCTAAACTGACAGAATCTAACAAAGCATTCATTTTTGTAACAAATATTTCATTTTTAAGATAACTATTGTTGAATTTCCAGTACCCTGGACCACGAACAAAGTTTCCCTCACTAATTTCTAGAACGACAGCTTTATGATCAGAGTTTGGGACAGTAATGTGTTCACACGAAACACAGGAGGGCAACAAGTTATCAGAAACAAAACAGTAATCACACACACACACACACTCACACACACACACACACACACACACACACACAAGGAAAGCCGCATTCAGGCCCCAAATGTTCATATACTCTGAAAATAGCATCAAAAGAGTTTTGATGCACCAACAATGCAAATTATCCAGTTTCATCACTCGCTCACAGCGAACTGTTCACCTCAAGCTGCCCCATTTTCTCTCTGTTATGAGGCTGGAAAACACATTTTATCAGAACAGCGGCGTTCCAGTTTCTTGCCGTAGCAAGTGAAAGGACGTTGGCGATGTTACTTGTACAAAAAATCCTCCGTACCAGTTCATAAAGAACATTCGACAGGAAAAAAATGTCTTTCGTTTCAAGTTTTGAAACACAGACTGGACACAAGCGGTCTGGCGAAGACTGGCAAAATTAGCACTTTGAACCAAATGCCTGTAAAAATTGGGACTTGATATTTGAAAACAGGCTTGATTGGAATAACAAGAAAAATCCATTAGATAAGGTTAAAATGGTTTCAGATGAAAATTAATTATCATATTCTTGTGACAAATTCTGTCTTGATGAAGATGGGAATACTCCCAGATAATATGTGTAATTTTTGTAAGGAAGAAAGAGATACAATTCTGCATTATCTATGGGAATGTAACCATGTACAACATTTTTGGACAGAGTTTGTGAGATATTTAAAAGAAAAGTGTTTACATTGTGATAGACTTAAGCTGAATGACACACTCATGCTTTTTGGACATAACAAAATGAAAACTGATGAACGTTTCTCATATATTCTATTGACAGCTAAATTCTGTGTATACAAGTCTAGAATCAACAAAGTAAAACCAACACTACAAATGTTCAAAAAAGACTTCAAACAGGCATATGAAGTAGACAAGTATGCCTTTAACATAACTATGGAATATCACAAATTTGTGGAAAAATGGGCACTTTATAAATGTTTAATACAAGATTAAGCTATACAATGCTACCTTGGAATTATGCCATTGAACATGTATTGTTTTGCTAGTGTGGACTTGTCAGTACTTATAACTTAATTATGTGCCTACCCTATACTTTCCAATGCACAAAATATATAAATTCTGTATCTGTAAACCTTTGTCTGAATAAAAAATGTTGAAAAAAAAAAAATCAGTTTGTAGATTATCATTCAGAGGACGTATGCCGTATCGAGCCTGTGTCGCGACGACTCTAAAACAGTATGTGCCAGTCTACGAATGACAAATCATTTTCTTTCTTCGTTCCCACCTTACCTATCTTAAACCTCTCTGACGATTCTTAAAAAAATATTATCTAAGTCTTTGTTTAAATTCTATAAAACAAACAAACAAACAAACAAAAACCTGTATGTGATACAAGCCTCTGAACTGTTGTACCCGCGCAAAAAGAAATCCTGTTTCGCACAAAATGTATCTGATTTTAGACATCAAGCAATCTTCTCACCCTGAATCGAAAAACAAAAGCATTTCATTCGCTTTTCCCGGTGTGTGTGTGTGTGTGTGTGTGTGTGTTTATGTGTGTGCGTGTGTGTGTGTGTGTGTGTGTGTGTGTGTGTGTGTGTGTGTGTGTGAAAGAAACAGAGAGAGAGAGAAGGGGGTGGGGGAGAATGAGAGAGACATGCCGACAAAACACATCAGTGACAGAGCAGGATCAGTATACAAAGATATTGGTCAAAGAGAGAGAGAGAGAGAGAGATACTGACAGACAGAGGACAACCATTAATCTTCTTTTGTCCAGCCCTGTCGTCGTGCACCAAAATGTACGAGTTTCATTTTAGCCAGACACCCCCTTGCGACAGACCGTGTGGGGCACTGTCGCTTCTCGCCTCTCAAGAGCCTGGGGACTGCCATGGAAAGTTCAAAGGGTGAGGCACAGAAAGAAAGAAGACTCTCTCTCTCTCTCTCTCTCTGTCTGTCTGTCTGTCTAATCTGTCTGCGTATCACTGTCCGTCTCTGTTTCTCCTTCTATCTTTCTGTTTCTGTTTCTGTCACACACACACACACACACACACACACACACACACACACACACACACTAGCATGCACACACGCGCGCGCACAAACACAAACACGCTCACACGATACAACACATCATACACACATGTGCAAGTAGGCTATCTCTCTCTCTCTCTCTCTTATCACACACACACACACACACACACACAAACATACACACACAAACGTATGCATGCTTGCACAGACAGACAGACACGTCTTCGGAAACCACCTGGAAACCCACACTGACCAGTGCGACACAGAAATCATGACAGAAACGAAACTAAAGGTTTTCATGTAGTTTGTAAAAATACCCTCTTTTTTTGTCTGTGCAAAGAATGAATACTTTCGGAAAAAAAAGGACGAAAAAACAAAAACAAAAACGTATACACCCCTTTGCTCTACATATGAGCATGTTTATGTATGTCTGCATACGATGGAAAGGAGTGAGTATGAAGGCAGTGTGTACCAGAGCAGAGAGCAGGAGAGGAGCACAATGCATAAGATAGACAGGTCAAGATGCTGCTGCAACGGGGGTGTAAGAAAAGAAAAGAAAAACATGGATGGAGAGAAACCGGAAAACTTGGAACAAAATGCAGACAAACTTCTCAGTGACCCGGACACAACACACACACACAAACACACACAAAGGGAAAACAAAAACGAAAAAATACGAAGAAGGCGGGCGGCGGGACCGTGATGATAACGCCCATTCTTTTCACCCAGCAGTCAAAGGTGTGTGTGTGTGTGTGTGTGTGTGTATGTGTGTGTATGTGTGTGTGTGTGCGCGCGCGCGCGTGCGTTGTGTGCGCGTGCGTGCGTACGTGCGTGTGTGTGTGTTGTGTTGTATGCATTAGAGAGAGGAGAGAGCGGAGGAAGAGTCAAGTTAGGGGTACCTGTTTAGTGGGGTGGAGGACACAGCAGCAGCCTGCAGGGGTGGTGTTGGAAGAAGAGGGAGGAGGGAGGAGGAGGAGACAAACGTGGGGTTATTGGGGTGTGGGGGGAAGGGGGAGAGGTTTGAGGGGGGTGAGGGGAAGACGTTGTATGTATTGGGAGAAAAAAAACGGAGGGAATAATAATTATGATGGAGCAGGGATAGGCACTGACTGCACATCGTCATGACCCCATTTCAGTTTCGGGGGTTTTGGCATCCATCATCACGTCCCCTAGACTCGGTCTGTCTGTCTGTCTTCCTCCCCATCCGTGTGTGTGTGTGTGTGTGTGTGTGTGTGTCTGTGTCTGTTGGAGGGGGCAGGGAGGGTGGGGGAGGGTGGTGGTTAGGGAGTTGGGGAGGAGAGTGTGCTTGCTTGCGTGCGTGCGTGCGTGCGTGTGTGTGTGTGTGTGTTTGTGTGTGTGTTCTCCCTTCCCCTGTTTGTGACTCGCGTGCGCAAACTCAGTCTGTGTAACCACCCTGTCTCATCTTTTTGTTTAGTGTTGTTTGTGTCTTTGCTCTCTCTCTCTCTCTCTCTCTCTGCGCAACTTGCCTACAAACAACTTTTCGCAGTCTGGTTTGAAGAAGGATCAAACCAACCACAAACACTGTATATATCATATGAATGTAATCTTCTCTGAGTGGCCAGGTTGGTGGTCCCGCCACTGTATGATGGGGTGGATAGTGATACACCGGGTGGTGGTGTGTGTCCATCGAGATCGATGATGACCATCGTTGTCATCCAGCTGGGGGATGGGGGGAGGGTGGTGGTGGGGTGGGGAGGAGGATGCTCAAGAATCTATCTGTGAATGCGCAGATGGCTGAATAGTCCAATCTGCGCACGAAATGTTCGCTGACAGTTGGGGCAGACAAAGACAGGCACACCATTGTCAGGGAGCTTGTTTGCCCGTGACTTTCTGGCCTGCCTCTTCTGGACAGCT
>JAAQRG010300279.1:0-15178 GCA_011634625.1 Babylonia areolata
CACAAGTCATACAGCTCATAAATAAGACACGAGTTATTGGCGAGAATCGTGTGTTGGTAGCACAGTGTCAACACGAACAGCATGGATGTTATGTGACGAGAATCGTGTGTTGGTAGCACAGTGTCACACACACACACGATGAGAGAAAGCAGGATAGAAAGAGAGAGTTCAGCAGACACAAGTCATACAGCTCATAAATAAGACACGAGTTATTGGCGAGAATCGTGTGTTGGTAGCACAGTGTCAACACGAACAGCATGGATGTTATGTGACGAGAATCGTGTGTTGGTAGCACAGTGTCAACACAAACAGCATGAATGTTATGTGATGAGAAACGTGTGTTGGTAGCACAGTGTCAACACGAGCAACATGGATGTTATGTGATGAGAATCGTGTGTTGGTAGCACAGTGTCAACACAAACAGCATGGATGTTATGTGATGAGAAACGTGTGTTGGTAGCACAGTGTCAACACGAGCAACATGGATGTTATGTGATGAGAATCGTGTGTTGGTAGCACAGTGTCAACACGAGCAACATGGATGTTATGTGATGAGAAACGTGTGTTGGTAGCACAGTGTCAACACGAGCAACATGGATGTTATGTGATGAGAATCGTGTGTTGGAAGCACAGTGTCAACACGAACAGCATGGATGTTATGTGATGAGAATCGTGTGTTGGTAGCACAGTGTCAACACGAGCAACATGGATGTTATGTGATGAGAATCGTGTGTTGGAAGCACAGTGTCAACACGAACAGCATGGATGGTAAGTGGATGAATCACAAGACGTTTCCATGGCAGTGCTAAGAAATAGTCTGAGTAATAATGACGTCACAACTCCTCCCACACGTCATACAGAATCAGTATGACGTAACAACAATTATGAGTACTGCTACTATGACCACTACTACTATCGGTAACAATAAAGATAATAATAATGAAAATGATGATGTGAAGGATATGCCGCGGGCTTTTTTCCTCAAAAACAGAGTTCGATGTACTTACATTACCAGTGTATTCATCATTAACTGTAAATGACGAAATAACAACATAAATCAGTTTACCAAAGTGTATACATTCTTTGATTGTAAATGATGAAATATCAGCATAAATCAGTTTCCTGGGTGCATGTATTCATTAACTGTAAATGACAACATAAATCAGTTTACCTGAGTGCATGTATTCATTAACTGTGAATAACGAAATGACAACACAGATCAGTTTACCCAAGTGCATGTATTCATTAACTGTAAATGATGAAAATAATATCAACATAAATCAGTTTCCTGAGTGCATGTACTCATTAACTGTAAATGATGAAAATAATATCAACATAAATCAGTTTCCTGAGTGCATGTATTCATTAACTGTAAATGATGAAAATAATATCAACATAAATCAGTTTCCTGAGTGCATGTATTCATTAACTGTAAATGATGAAAATAATATCAACATAAATCAGTTTCCTGAGTGCATGTACTCATTAACTGTAAATGATGAAAATAATATCAACATAAATCAGAAGTTCCTGAAAGTGCAGCCATTCATTAATAATAAAAGTAATTGAAGAAATAACTCCATCAACATAAATCAAAGTTTTCTGGTATTATGTATTCATCTGCTGTAAGTAGTGAAAATAAATATCTTTATAAATCAGTTTTAGGTGTGCTTGTTTTATTCCAACTTCATAAAAATGATGAAGAATAATATCCAGCATGGAAATCGGTTTCCACGGTTAATGTGCTCAGTAGCTTTGTAAATGATGAAAATAATATCAACATAAATCAGTTTCCTGAGTGCATTTATTCATTAACTGTAAATGATGAAAATAATATCAACATAAATCAGTTTCCTGAGTGCATGTATTCATTAACTGTAAATGATGAAAATAATATCAACATAAATCAGTTTCCTGAGTGCATGTACTCATTAACTGTAAATGATGAAAATAATATCAACATAAATCAGTTTCCTGAGTGCATGTACTCATTAACTGTAAATGATGAAAATAATATCAACATAAATCAGTTTCCTGAGTGCATGTATTCATTAACTGTAAATGATGAAAATAATATCAACATAAATCAGTTTCCTGAGTGCATGTATTCATTAACTGTAAATGATGAAAATAATATCAACATGAATCAGTTTCCCGGGTGCATGTATTCATTAACTGTAAATGACGAAATGACAACAAAGATCAGTTTACATGAGTGTATGTATCCATTAACTGTAAACGACGAAATATTATATAAATCAGTTTACCTGAGTGTATGTATCCATTAACTGTAAACGACGAAATATTATATAAATCAGTTTACCTGAGTGTATGTATCCATTAACTGTAAATGACGAAATATTATATAAATCAGTTTACCTGAGTGTATGTATCCATTAACTGTAAATGACGAAATATTATATCAATCAGTTTACCTGAGTGTATGTATCCATTAACTGTAAACGACGAAATATTATATAAATCAGTTTACCTGAGTGTATGTATCCATTAACTGTAAACGACGAAATATTATATAAATCAGTTTACATGAGTGTATGTATCCATTAACTGTAAACGACGAAATATTATATCAATCAGTTTACCTGAGTGTATGTATCCATTAACTGTAAACGACGAAATATTATATCAATCAGTTTACCTGAGTGTATGTATCCATTAACTGTAAACGACAAGAAATATTCGCCATCAATCAGTTTACCTGAGTGTATGTATCCATTAACTGTAAACGACGAAATATTATATAAATCAGTTTACCTGAGTGTATGTATCCATTAACTGTAAACGACGTAATATTATATAAATCAGTTTACCTGAGTGTATGCAACACCCTGTCCTCCTCCTCCTTCTCATGTTCTTTTTTTCTTCTTTACCTCTTCCATTTTTTAAAAAAATTGTCTATTCATGTAAGCATTATTAGAAAATACTCGCATCATTTAGGTATGTTTGAGAAAACGAGATTTTCTGTAAACTAATGAGCGAACAAACAACCAATATCTAAACAAACAACAGGCTGAAATTATTTGAAATCAAGATGATTTCGAGTCTTGCAATGGGAACAAAGGAATCCGTTTTGATCACGTGAAATCGAAGTCTATACCAGAAGAAAGATAATATTCATCAGCTTCTTGATTGACAAAAGGGCTGGCTTGGCTGCACTGAGAAGTATAATTATGTTGTCTTCCAATTTCATGGATCAGAGCTGTTGGTTATCATTTTCCGTTCTTTTTTTCACATGACCATGGGGTGTTCATTCAAATAGGTACCGTGGCAGAATCAAAACGGCGTTTGACTTCTGATCCAGTGATCACCAGTAATCAGATTTCTGGGCTCCATTTCAACAGGACGTTGTTTCTTTGAAAAAGACACTTCACTCCGATGTTCTACTGCACCCAGGTGTGAAAGAGTACCTGACTTCGGTTTGGGAAAGTCAAAACGACGGAAGGAGAGGACTATGCCGAGCTCTAGACACTGGGTCTTTGACCTAAGCTTTATTTGGTCAAACGATTGAGTTGGTTGCAGTATCTTTGACCTAAGATTTATGTGGTCAAACGATTGAGTTGGTTGCAGTATCTTTGACCTAAGATTTATGTGGTCAAACGATTGAGTTGGCTGCAGTATCTTTGACCTAAGATTTATGTGGTCAAACGATTGAGTTGGTTGCAGTATCTTTGACCTAAGATTTATGTGGTCAAGCGATTGAGTTGGTTGCAGTATCTTTGACCTAAGATTTATGTGGTCAAACGATTGAGTTGGTTGCAGTATCTTTGACCTAAGATTTATGTGGTCAAGCGATTGAGTTGGTTGCAGTATCTTTGACCTAAGATTTAAGTGGTCAAACGATTGAGTTGGTTGCAGTATCTTTGACCGAAGATTTATGTGGTCAAACGATTGAGTTGGTTGCAGTATCTTTGACCTAAGATTTATGTGGTCATGATCTCTTTTAGGCCCAGTTCTCTTCACACTGTACACTGCTCCTCTCTGAAATTATCAAGCACCACAATGTTAGTCATCATTCCTATGCTGATGACACTCAACTTCAGAAGAGTGATACCCCTGAAAAATTGTCCTCGCTCTTGCAAGAAACAGCTGAATGCTTCCTGGACATTCAAAACTGGATGACTCTAAATAAGTTACAACTGAAAGCAGACAAAACCGAAGCAATGATCATAGGAACTAAATAAAAACTCTCTTCCATCACAACTGACAAAATCAAACTTTGAAGTACATCCATCCCTCTTTCCAGCTCAGTCAGGAACCTCGGCGTTGTCTTTGACAACACACTGTCCATACAAAAATTTATCAGTCAGATATGTCAATCCTGCTGCTGTCAGTTGCGACGCATCAGTTCCATTCGGAAATATCTGTCCATTGACGTAACATCTAGACCTTGTTTCTCTCATTCTCTTTCGCCTTGACTACTGTAACTCTCTATTGTCTGGTTTGCCTGCTTTATCCATTCAGTCACTTCAGTGCATACAAAACTCTGCTGCCCGACTCGTCCTCAGAAACAAAAGATCTAAGCACATCACTCCTCTTTTGCAACATCTCCATTGGATCCCTGTCTCACACAGAATAAAGTACAAGATCAGCACTCTATGTTATCAATGTATTCGCAAATCTGCCCCTTCCTATCTTTGTGGCTGCCTTCACCTCTACACTCCATCTCGCTCTCTACGATCGGCTTCGGATCCACTCTGTTTACGCATACCCAGATTCAAACACTCCACTGTCGGACGCTGTTCTTTCACTGTCTCTGGACTTTGCATTTGGAATGAACTTTCTCTTTCGCTTTGTCAGGTCTCCACACTCAGCTCTTTCAAGTCTGGCATTAAAACCCACCTCTTCCCAAGATAGCCTCCCTTCCCTGCCTCTTCCTTGTCTTCAGTTTTAGAGTTATGCATGTGTGTGAATGACTGGTGTGAAAGCGCTTAGATTTGTCTCAGCACAAGATTCAGCGCTATATAACTACTGTAAAACGACTGAGTTTGTTGCAGTATCTTTGACCTAAGCGTTATTTGGTCAAACGATTGAGTTGATTGCACTATCTTTGACCTAAGCATTATTTGGTCAAACAATTAAGTTGATTGCAGTATCTTTGACCTAAGCTATATTTCATCAAACGATTGAGTTGATTGCATTATCTTTGTCCTAAGCTACATTTGGTCAAACGATTGAATTGACTGCATTATCTTTTACCTTACCTTTATTTTGTCAAACGATTGAGTTGATTGCATTATCTTTGACCTAAGTTATATTTGATCAAACGATTGAATTGATTGCATTATCTTACAAGGCATTATTTAGTCAAGCGATTGCGTTGATTGCATTATCTTTAAACTAAGCTTTATTTGGTCAGATGATTTGAGTTGATTGCATTATCTTACCAGGCTTCATTTGGTCAAGGGATTGAATTGATTGCAGTATCTTTGAACCAATCTTTATTCGGTCAAACGATTGAGTTGATTTCATCACGCGGATGAGGGTCAGGGTGAACACAATGATAATAAATTTTCTGGACCCTATTATGCGTTTGGATTTTCTAGTTAAGTGAAAACAACAGAGAGAGGAAGCAGATAGCTGTACACCGTTCATAACCTCTTCTATCTACCCCCTGTACCCCGTTCATAGCATCTTCTACACCCTGTACCCCGTTCATAGCATCTTGTACACCCTGTACCCCGTTTGTAGCATCCTGTACACCCTGTACCCCGTTTGTAGCCTCTTCTGTCCCCTGTACCCCGTTCATAGCCTCTTCTACACCCTGTTCCCCGTTCGTAGCATCTTCTACCCCCTGTACCCCGTTCAAAGCCTCTTCTACACCCTGTACCCCGTTCATAGCCTCTTCTACACCCTGTTCCCCGTTCATAGCCTCTTCTACACTCTGTACACCGTTCAGTCTTGTATCTCCCCCTGTACCCCGTTCATAGCCTCTTCTATCTACCCCCTGTTCCCCGTTCATAGCCTCTTCTGTCCCCTGTACCCCGTTCATAGCCTCTTCTATCTCCCCCTGTACCCCGTTCATAGCCTCTTCTATCTCCCCCTGTACCCCGTTCATAGCCTCTTCTATCTCCCCCTGTACCCCGTTCATAGCCTCTTCTGTCCCCTGTACCCCGTTCATAGCCTCTTCTGTCCCCTGTACCCCGTTCAAAGCCTCTTCTATCTCCCTCTGTACCCCGTTCATAGCCTCTTCTATCTCCCCCTGTACCCCGTTCATAGCCTCTTCTATCCCCTGTACCCCGTTCATAGCCTCTTCTATCCCCTGTACCCCGTTCATAGCCTCTTCTATCTCCCCCTGTACCCCGTTCATAGCCTCTTCTATCTCCCCCTGTACCCCGTTCATAGCCTCTTCTATCTCCCCCTGTACCCCGTTCATAGCCTCTTCTGTCCCCTGTACCCCGTTCATAGCCTCTTCTGTCCCCTGTACCCCGTTCAAAGCCTCTTCTATCTCCCTCTGTACCCCGTTCATAGCCTCTTCTATCTCCCCCTGTACCCCGTTCATAGCCTCTTCTATCCCCTGTACCCCGTTCATAGCCTCTTCTATCCCCTGTACCCCGTTCATAGCCTCTTCTATCTCCCCCTGTACCCCGTTCAAAGCCTCTTCTATCTCCTCCTGTACCCCGTTCATAGCCTCTTCTGTCCCCTGTACCCCGTTCATAGCCTCTTCTACCCCCTGTACCCCGTTCATAGCCTCTTCTATCTCCCTCTGTACCCCGTTCATAGCCTCTTCTGTCCCCTGTACCCCGTTCATAGCCTCTTCTACCCCCTGTACCCCGTTCATAGCCTCTTCTATCTCCCCCTGTACCCCGTTCATAGCCTCTTCTGTCCCCTGTACCCCGTTCATAGGCTCTTCTATCTCCCTCTGTACCCCGTTCATAGCCTTTTTTTTTATGTCATGTACCCCGTTCATAGCCTCTTCTATCTCTCCCAACCATATCACCTACCCACCACCCCCACCATCACACTCTCTGTCTCTGCACGCGTGCACGCACACACACACACACACACATTCACACACACACACACATTCACACACACACACACACACACACACACACACACACACACACACACACACACACACACACCACGCGTCCCAGGCCGCTTTTCCTTTCTCTCTCCCTCTCTCTCAACACGCAACAGTCAGACAGACAGACCTTCAGTAATAAAAAGGTGCTGTTTGTTCTGATTTACCCACCGACCCTACTCCCACTCTCTCACCACCTTCACCCACCCTCTCTCCCTCCCATCCCGCTGGCTAAAAATCCCTCCACGACTGTGGGTAGCACCACCCCTACTAACATCACACCACCACCATCATTCAGCCACAAACACTGCCCCCCACACCACACCGCACCGCACCACACCGTTCAAGCGGTAGGAGCAGTAGGGAGCAAGCAGAGGAACACTAATGAAAAAAGGTGAGAAATCTGGCGCCTCGTGGTATAAATTCACTGGTGCTGCCGGCGCCAGGACCAGCGGGCATCCAGCAACAAGCGGCGAGTATCGGACACAGATCGTTCGACGACCACGAGCCGGGAAGCAAGAAGTGAGGTCTAGGTTTCGGTGCTTCGTCGTCTGATACCACAGAGCGTTCACACTCCACAGCGGCTCTTCGCTAGCGACGTGAGAAGGTTTGATGCGTCTGTTGAGTTGTGTGTGTGATAGAGCTGTGTGTGTGTGACAGAGTTGTGTGTGTGTGTGTGTGTGTGTGTGTGTGTGTGTGTGATAGAGTTGTGTGTGTGTGTGTGTGTGTGTGTGTGATAGAGGTGTCTGTGTATGTGATTTAGTTGTGTCTGTGATAGTTATAGAGTTGTGTGATTGATAGAGATGTGTCTGATACTGTTGTATGTATGAGTTATATGGTTGTGTGTCTGATAGAGTTATAGAATTGTATGAATGGTAGAGTTGTGTGTGTGTGTGTGATAAAGTTATAGAGTTGTGTGTGATAGAATTATAATGTTGTGTGTGTGATAGAGTTATAGAGCTGTGTGTGTGATTGATGCCTGTTAGCAGAGCGGATTAGGGGGACTTCTGATCCAGTGTTCACCAGTGATCAGGGTGGACTATCCAGTGTTCACCAGTGATCAGGGTGGACTATCCAGTGTTCACCAGTCATCAGGGTGGACTATCCAGTGTTCACCAGTGATCAGGGTGGACTATCCAGTGTTCACCAGTGATCAGGGTGGACTATCCAGTGTTCACCAGTGATCAGGTGGACTATCCAGTGTTCACCGCCAGTGATCAGGGTGGACTATCCAGTGTTCACCAGTCATCAGGTGGACTATCCAGTGTTCACCAGTCATCAGGGTGGACTATCCAGTGTTCACCAGCGATCAGGTGGACTATCCAGTGTTCACCAGTCATCAGGTGGACTATCCAGTGTTCACCAGTGATCAGGGTGGACTATCCAGTGTTCACCAGTCAGGGTGGGACTCATCCAGTGTTCACCAGTGATCAGGTGGGTAATTTGTAGTCCAGTTCACCAGTCATCAGGTGGACTATCCAGTGTCTGTCGGTCATCAGGGTGGACTATCCAGTGTTCACCAGCGATCAGGGTGGACTATCCAGTGTTCACCAGTCATCAGGGTGGACTATCCAGTGTTCACCAGTCATCAGGGTGGACTATCCAGTGTTCACCAGTGATCAGGGTGGACTATCCAGTTGTCACCAGTGATCAGGGTGGACTATCCAGTGTTCACCAGTCATCAGGGTGGACTATCCAGTGTTCACCAGTGATCAGGGTGGACTATCCAGTGTTCACCAGTCATCAGGGTGGACTATCCAGTGTTCACCAGTGATCAGGGTGGACTATCCAGTGTTCACCAGTGATCAGGGTGGACTATCCAGTGTTCACCAGTGATCAGGGTGGACTATCCAGTGTTCACCAGTCATCAGGGTGGACTATCCAGTGTTCACCAGTCATCAGGGTGGACTATCCAGTGTTCACCAGTCATCAGGGTGGACTATCCAGTGTTCACCAGTGATCAGGGTGGACTATCCAGTTGTCACCAGTGATCAGGGTGGACTATCCAGTGTTCACCAGTCATCAGGGTGGACTATCCAGTGTTCACCAGTCATCAGGGTTCGAAGCCCAGTTTCAGCGAGGCGTTCTGTCCTGGGGAAAGGCATGTCACTCCGATTTCCCTCACTCGACCCATGTGTGAACGGGTACCTGACTTCGGTTGGTGAAATTCAAAACGGCAGGAGAGGACTGGGCCCCGCATTCCTGTGCCAAGCCCTGGACACAATGGATATGAATACACTGCCTCCCTTTGCCAAGCCCTGCACACAGTGGATATGGATACACTGCCTTCCTATGCCGAGCCCTGGACACAGTGGCTATGAATACACTGCCTTCCTATGCCGAGCCCTGGACACAGTGGATATGAAAACACTGCCTTCCTATGCCGAGCCCTGTACACAGTGGATATGAATACACTGCCTTCCTATACCGAGCCCTGGACACAGTGGATATGAATACACTGCCTTCCTGTACTGAGCCCATGACACAGTGGATATGAATACACTGCCTTCCTATGCCGATCTCTGGGCACAGTGGATATGAATACACTGCCTTCCTATACCGAGCCCATGACACAGTGGATATGAATACACTGCCTTCCTATGCCGAGCCCTGCACACAGTGGATATGAATACACTGCCTTCCTATGCACAGCTCTGGACACAGTGGAAGTGAATTCACTGCCTTCCTATGCCGAGCCCTGCACAGAGTGGATATGAATACACTGTCTTCCTATGCCGAGCCCTGCACACAGTGGATATGAATACACTGCCTTCCTATGCTGAGCCCTGAACACAGTGGATATGAATACACTGCCTTCCTATGCTGAGCCCTGAACACAGTGGATATGAATACACTGCCTTCCTATACTGAGCCCTGAACACAGTGGATATAAATACACTGCCTTCCTATGTTGAGCCCTGAACACAGTGGATATGAATACACTGCCTTCCTATGCTGAGCCCTGCACACAGTGGATATGAATACACTGCCTTCCTATACCGAGCCCTGCACACAGTGGATATGAATACACTGCCTTCCTATGCTGAGCCCTGGACACAGTGGATATGAATACACAGCCTTCCTATGCTGAGCCCTGCACACAGTTGATATGAATACACTGCCTTCCTATGCTGAGCCCTGAACACAGTGGATATGAATACACTGCCTTCCTATGCTGAGCCCTGCACACAGTGGATATGAATACACTGCCTTCCTATGCCGAGCCCTGGACACAGTGGATATGAATACACTGGCTTCCTATGCTGAGACCTGGACACAGTGGATATGAATACACTGCCTTCCTATGCTGAGCCCTGGACACAGTGGATATGAATACACTGCCTTCCTATGCCGAGCCCTGGACACAGTGGATATGAATACACTGCCTTCCTATGCTGAGCACTAAACACAGTGGATATGAATACACTGCCTTCCTATGCTGAGACCTGGACACAGTGGATATGAATACACTGCCTTCCTATGCTGAGCACTGAACACAGTGGAAGTGAATTCACTGTCTTCCTATGCTGAGCCCTGAACACAGTGGATATGAATACACTGTCTTCCTATGCTGAGCCCTGGACACAGTGGATATGAATACACTGCCTTCCTATGCTGAGCCCTGAACACAGTGGATATGAATACACTGCCTTCCTATGCCGAGCCCTGGACACAGTGGATATGAATACACTGCCTTCCTATGCTGAGCACTAAACACAGTGGATATGAATACACTGCCTTCCTATGCTGAGCCCTGGACACAGTGGATATGAATACACTGCCTTCCTATGCTGAGCACTGAACACAGTGGAAGTGAATTCACTGCCTTCCTATGCCGAGCCCTGAACACAGTGGATATGAATACACTGCCACAATGGCAGGCTATGGGACCTTTAACCTTTTTATTTGTTAAGTTAAAAAAAAATTAAGATACTTATATCGAGACGTGATTTTGGCTCCTTTTTTATATTTGTGATGTGTTGTCTTAATGCGAAGAGGATGCACTTTATTTATGTGCATTGAAAAGGTGCATTGTCTCTTTCTCTCTCCACTTTCAGAATAAATAATCTATTTCTACACATTCATAAAACAATATTTTTGTAAGGTTTACTCTGAGAACATCAGTGGATGATTGTTTAGCAGATTCACACGCATTCTATCCTTCACTTGAGTTCTGTGGTTCTTCATACCCATTCTACCCACCACTGTCCTACCTGACGAGTTCTGTGGTTCTACATACCCATTCTATCCACCACTGTCCTACCCAGAAGTTCTGTGGTTCTACATACCCATTCTATCCACCACTGTCCTACCTGACGAGTTCTGTGGTTCTACACACCCATTCTATCCACCACTGTCCTACCCGAGTTCTGTGGTTCTACACACCCATTCTATCCACCACTGTCCTACCCAGAAGTTCTGTGGTTCTACACACCCATTCTATCCACCACTGTCCTACCTGAAGAGTTCTGTGGTTCTACATACCCATTCTACCCACCACTGTCCTACCCGAGGAGTTCTGTGGTTCTACATACCCATTCTACCCACCACTGTCCTACCCGAGTTCTGTGGTTCTACACACCCATTCTATCCACCACTGTCCTACCTGAAGAGTTCTGTGGTTCTACAAACCCATTCTATCCACCACTGTCCTACCTGACGAGTTCTGTGGTTCTACATACCCTTTCTATCCACCACTGTCCTACCCGAGTTCTGTGGTTCTACACACCCATTCTATCCACCACTGTCCTACCCGAGTTCTGTGGTTCTACACACCCATTCTATCCACCACTGTCCTACCTGACGAGTTCTGTGGTTCTACACACCCATTCTACCCATCACTGTCCTACCTGAGAAGTTCTGTGGTTCTACATACACCATTCTATCCACCACTGTCCTACCCGAGTTCTGTCGTTCTAGACACCCATTCTATCCACCACTGTCCTACCCGAGGAGTTCTGTCGTTCTAGACACCCATTCTATCCACCACCGTCCTACCTGACGAGTTCTGTGGTTCTACACACCCATTCTATCCACCACTGTCCTACCTGACGAGTTCTGTGGTTCTACACACCCATTCTACCCATCACTGTCCTACCTGAGAAGTTCTGTGGTTCTACATACACCATTCTATCCACCACTGTCCTACCCGAGTTCTGTCGTTCTAGACACCCATTCTATCCACCACTGTCCTACCCGAGGAGTTCTGTCGTTCTAGACACCCATTCTATCCACCACCGTCCTACCTGACGAGTTCTGTGGTTCTACACACCCATTCTATCCACCACTGTCCTACCTGACGAGTTCTGTGGTTCTACACACCCATTCTACCCATCACTGTCCTACCTGAGAAGTTCTGTGGTTCTACATACACCATTCTATCCACCACTGTCCTACCCGAGTTCTGTCGTTCTAGACACCCATTCTATCCACCACTGTCCTACCCGAGGAGTTCTGTCGTTCTAGACACCCATTCTATCCACCACTGTCCTACCTGAGTTATGTGGTTCTACACACCCATTCTATCCACCACTGTCCTACCTGACGAGTTCTGTGGTTCTACACACCCATTCTACCCATCACTGTTCTGCCCGAGGAGTTATGTAGTTCTACACACCCATTCTATCCACCACTGTCCTATCTGAGTTCAGTGGTTCTATATACCCATTCTACTCATCACTGTCCAACCTGACGAGTTCTGTGGTTCTAGACACGGCATTCTATCCACCACACTTCTACCTGACGAGTTCTGTGGTTCTAGACACCCATTCTACCCATCACTGTCCTACCTGAGTTCTGTGGTTCTAGACACGGCATTCTATCCACCACACTTCTACCTGACGAGTTATGTGGTTCTAGACACGGCATTCTATCCACCACACTTCTACCTGACGAGTTCTGTGGTTCTAGACACGGCATTCTATCTACCACACTTCTACCTGACGAGTTATGTGGTTCTAGACACGGCATTCTATCTACCACACTTCTACCTGACGAGTTCTGTGGTTCTAGACACGGCATTCTATCTACCACACTTCTACCTGACGAGTTATGTGGTTCTAGACACCCATTCTACCCATCACTGTCCTACCTGAGTTCTGTGGTTCTACACACCCATTCTATCCATGACTGTCCTACCTGAGCTATGTGGTTCTACACACCCATTTTTCCAATCACTGTCCTACCTAAGGAGTTCTGTGGTTGCAGACACCCATTCTATCTACCAATGTCCTACCTGAGGAGTTCTGTGGTTGCAGACACCCATTCTATCTATCACTGTCCTACCTGAGGAGTTTTGTGGTTGCAGACACCCATTCTATCCATCACTGTCCTACCTAAGGAATTCTGTGGTTGCAGACACCCATTCTATCCATCACTGTCCTACCTGAGGAGTTTTGTGGTTCTAGACACCCATTCTATCCATCACTGTCCTACTTAAGGAGTTTTGTGGTTCTAGACAACCATTCTATCCATCACTGTCCTACCTGAGTTCTGTGGTTCTAGACACGGCATCGTGAATTCATTTGTCAGTTGCAGCGCTCCCATACGGGTACCCAAATCATCAGCTGTGAGATCGTCGGTGATTGGAGCAGCTGTCACCAGCTGTGAGAACTGTCAGTGGCTGAAGCAGCTGGAAACACTAGCAGACCAGCGAATGATCAGGACAGGTCTGGGACCTGGCACGGGAGACTCAATACACAGTTGCGGAAAAAAGAAAAAGCGAAATAAGTAAGGAGCGCCGAGATATAGGATAGCTTCACACAGAACAGAATGAAGAAATCAGCCAACAGCCAGCGTGGCGAGGTGTGCATTCCCCAGGCCAGAAAGACCTGAGCTCATTCCGCTGGTCAAAGTCTCTGTATCCAAAACTGTGTTATGTGTGTGTGGTTTGACAACAAACAAACACAACCAAATAGAATTCACACATCCAACAACGCCACGACGCCAGCGATGACGAGAAGGTATGACGTCACAGTTGGAGTGACGCTATTGGTGGTGGTGGTGTTGGTGGGTAACGTGACGTCATACCGTGATGACTTCCTGCCGTCCCAAGACGAGGACGTCATGGAAAATCTCAGCACCAACCAAGAGGTGGGTCGTTTCTGGGTTATGTCTGTTTATTTGCCTGTCTCTGTCTGTCTACCTGAACACAGTGGATATGAATACACTGCCTTCCTATGCTGTTGAACTCCCTTCCTTTGCACATACAAACGGGCGGTTCTCTATTTTCAAATCAAGTCTGCATAAATATCTTCGCCCCTTCCAACAGTAAACAACTCTGATCTTTGAATTACTGTAGGCAGTAACAAAGAGGTCAGTTATGTATCATTTATTGTATCAGTTATTGTTGCTAGTGTTGTTGTTTCTTTCTCATTTTATCTTGTTTTGTTTTGCTTCTTTCGTTCTTATTTTTATTTTCTTCTTTTCTTTTTTTTTCGTTCTATTTTTTATGCATGTATAAATCTATTCATTTCGTTCTATCATAATCGTGGCAAATGTCCAAATAATACTGGTGATGGTGGTAGTCTATGTAGTATGTTGCACTATAGTAATGACATCTCTCTCTCTCTCTCTCGCTCGCTCGCTCTCTCTTTCTGACACACTTTCCTATCCATCTGTCCTCCATGTGTGTGTGTGTGTGTGTGTGTGTGTGTGTGTCAGTGTGTGTGCGCGCGCGTGTGTGTATGTGGGTGCGCGCGCTCGCGCGCGCGCGTGTATGTATGCATGTGTGTGGGGGCCGGGGGGTGGGGAGGGTTGTTTTCTTTATCATGTATGTCCTTCTGCATGAATACCTTTTACTTCATATATGTGTGTGCTGTTTGTAATAGATGTAGATTACCAAGGCCAGATTGGAAGAATAGGCTATGCCTAAAATCTTAATCCTTGAATAAAAACGTTTTTGAGTTCTGAGTTCTCTCTCTCTCCCTCCCTCCCCCTCTCTCTGTCACTCACTCTCTCTGTCTGTCTGTCTGTCTGTCTCCCTCGCTCCTTTCCTTTCTTCCTTCATTCCTTTTCTTTTTGTTTTCTTACTTGCCATGTGCACACGTGCTTGTACTTAACGTTACTTGTACGGTTTTGAATATAATTTAAAAAAATCTTTTTCTCTCTCCATCTCTCTCTCTCTCGTGTGTG
>JAAQRG010300287.1:0-5000 GCA_011634625.1 Babylonia areolata
AAATAGGAAAAATTCAGTTCTTTCCAGTCATCTTGTTTAAAACAATATTGCACCTCTGTGATGGGCACAAAAAAACAAAAAATGAAGCCTAATTATATGCAAACTGCACTTACTGTTATATTTATAATTTTTGTATTCTCTAAACTTGGCACTTTGATCTGATATTCTGACCCAACAACAAGAGCAGTCATTATTATCATTTTTTTGTTCAAACAGGAACTTCTTTTGCTAAGCATGGAAGTTTTATATATTTTGCAAACGTTTTGGTGCAAATAGCAAAAAAGGGGAATTACTCTGTAATTAATGCTAGGGGAGTTAATTTGCTTTAAACTGATCTTTCTCATCTTAAACATTACATTTTGAAATTATACTCAATACATAAAAAACTTGGATTTTTTTAGTGTATCACAAGTGAGTCTTGAAGGCCTTGCCTCTCTTGTTGTTATTATTGTTGTTGTTGTTGCTGTTAGTAGTAGTAGTAGTGGTATCATTATCATTATCATTATTATTATTATTGTTATTTCAGATCGCCTGCACGTGGGAGGACGTGAAGCTGTTACGTCAGGACATGGAGAAGATCAGCAGTGCAGGGACCACCTTCAGGACCAAGCTCCTCCAGGCTGTCATCTCCTTACAGGTACCGCCCCCTTCCAGCCTCCTCTTCTACTCTCTTTTCTATTCTGTTCTACCTCTTTCGGCATTCGTCGTGCCTTTGTTATCTCCAAAGTAGATGCAGTGTCATGTGTATGGATCAGCGCTGATGCACGCTTTGACGCCTTCTTGAAGTGGAAACGGAGAGGAGAGAAACAGATCCCCACCATCCCCACCCCCACCCCCACCTAAAAAAAAATGAAAGAAAGAAAGAAAGTAAACCATAAAAGCTAATGTATCTGTGAGAGCTTGTGAGGAAAGTGGTGGTCGGTACAGTGTGTTTGAGTGTTCAGTAGGAGGGGGTGCCGATATGTTTTGAGGGTAGATCGTTAGTGGGTGTTCTGGAGGATTGAACTCCGGGGTTGGTAGTAGTGGGGAGTCATTCGTTTTCTTCATGTGTTTGCTGATGGCTCAATGCTCGGCTTATAGTTGGGCCAGCAACAAAGTCAGAGCTGTATGATCAATGATTTCTCCACTGCAATATGAATTTACAGTTTACTCTTTTGTGAAGGACTATGACTCTCAAACAAGGAGGCAAGGTTGCACTAGCTCTGAGTGCTGCAGCCTTGGGGGGCTAGTTGGCTTTGGGGAACCATCCCAGCCCCGACTGTTCAAAAGCCCTCTTGGCCGAGAATGGGGATGTAACTTGGGCAAGATGCATTCCACCATGATCAAATTCTAGCCCAGATATCTAGTCGAGACAAAAGTTGCTTTCTCTGCATCGCAGTTCTGATGGTCAAATTTGAACACGACCAGCCTACATACAGTTGTTATTCTAACAATCCTCATTCTATGCCTTCTTTCCCTCCAGAACTCTCTGGGGATGCAGGACCTGGGCCAGCTGTTCCACCGGCCCTTGCGGGCTGCCAACGGCAGCCTGCTGCTGACGCTGGTGAACCAGGTGCGGGACACCAAGTTCGTGGGGCTGGGCTCCGCCAAGTGGGTGCTGCTGTCCAAGCTGGCCCGCCGGCAGTCCCTGCCCTCCACAGACATCGGGGACGCCCACAACATGCTGATCGCTTCCATCCCGGTGAGTTCATTAGCCCCTTGCCGGCTAACCTTGGTGAGAGATCAGTATGGTATAATCATATGAGTTTGGAGTGCAGTTTTTGATTATTTTTGTGTATTTGTCATTCGTAATTATTGATTAGTTGACCAAAGGTGATATAATCCAAAGAGGAAGAAGTTAAAGAAAGGAAGGTTTCAGAAATTATGACCAGAATGCTCTGTCTTACCTGAGTGATGTGATAGCCCTTCAGTGACAAGAATGACAGAAGTGTCGGCAGCAGTCAAGGTGTTATGGTTGAGTGAGTTTTGGGGTTTGGGGTGGGCTTGGTAGGAGGGGGAGGGGGGTGGTTTGTGAGGGGAGTGTGCATCGGGAGGTTTTGATTGTGTATCGGAGTCGGTGGGGTCCGTAGGTAAGTAAAATAGGGTGTTTATTTATTGTGTAACTTGGGAGCTTGTGAGGGGAGTGAATATTGGAAGGGTAAGTTTAAAAAGGAGATGGGGTCGCGGTAGGTTTTGAGTGGCGTATCAGTTGTGGGGGGTCGATAGTTGGCTTTGAGAGGTGGATCGGTAGCAGGTGAGTTGGAAGTTTTCATTGATGAGAAGCTTGTGGGGAAAGTTGGGGGTCGGTAGGTTTAGTATCGGGTGAGGGGGTGGGGGGGGGGGCGGAGAAAGAAATGCATAGTGACAAAAAAAAAGCACAATACAAGGCAGAGCAGTCCAATGTAATACAGTGCCATGCGGATCAATGCAATGCAATGCAAAACAGTGCAGTACAATACAGTACAATGCAAGTGGCGGTGTGTGTGTGTGTGTGTGTGACAGGAGATGCTGATGTACCGTGACGTGAGCGAGGTACCGCTGCCCAAGGGTCTGTACCTGGGCTTCCTGAAGATCCAGGTGTCTGTGGAATCGGTTCGCATCCTGGTGCCGCTCAAGACGCCCAACTGCCTGCCCTACGCCAAGATCAGGGCCTGCCCCAACGTGTCCAAGTCAGTAGTCTGTTTCATTGTGCATAGCTGTCTTTTGCTGTTGGTGTCGTTCGTTGTTGTTGATGGTAGTGGTAGTGTTTGGTAGTAGTGGTGGTGGTGGTGATGTGTGGGGTGGAGCTGTGTTGTGTGTGAGTGTATGAGTAACTGTCTGCCGTATGCCAAGATAGAGCCTGCCTCAATATATCCAAGTTAGTAGTCCATAGCTTTTGTTGGTGGTGGTGGTGTTAGTGATGATGGTGGTTGTGGTGGGTATGGGTATGTGTAACTGTGTCACCCTTAAGCCAAGTTCAGGGGTTGCCCCAACGTGCCCGGGTGGGAAGTCCGCTGCTGCATTGTGCATGACAGTTGTTGTTGGTTGGTGGTGGTGGTGGTGGTGTCAGTGTATGTTTGTGGGAGGTGAGGGCGAAGGACGTGTGAGAGGGGGGCGGGGATGCACGTGTGTTTTTAATTATCTGCCCTACGCCAAGGTCAGGGGCTGTCCCATCATGTCGACGTCCAAGTCAGTAGTCAGGGGGTCATGTTTGTTTCGTAGCTATTGTTCTTGTTGTTGTTGGTGGCAGTGACTGTGTTCTTTTTATCGATATTTTGCGCCATTTGGCATATTGCTTGTACTGTGGAGATAGCTTTGTCGTCGGATCCATACTGGTTGATATACTGTTATTGTTTTGAACTTTGTTCTTGTTTTTCCCTTGTTCATCAACGTTGTGTCTGTGTTTCCAAATGTATCCACTAGAAAATATTAACAAACCAAAAAAAAACACAAAAAAAACAAGCAAACTTAACAAACGTTTTAGATTTGAAAAAAAAAAAACACAAAAAAACAAAGGTTACATGTCCCATAGTCCTTTATGGCATTTGTGCAGTGAGTTCATAACCACTTTGTCTGAGGTTCGGCACAGGAAGGTGGGGCCCAATCCTCTCCTTCCGCCGTTCTAACCATCCCCAACCAAAGTCAGGTTCGCATTCACACCTTAGTGTGTGTGTGCGTGTGCGTGCGTGCGTGTGTGTGTGTGTGTGTGTGTTGGGGGGTTGGAAGTGGAGTGATGGCCTAGAGGTAACGCGTCCGCCTAGGAAGTGAGAGAATCTGAGCGTGCTGGTTCGAATCACGGCTCAGCCGCCGATATTTTCTCCCCTTCCACTAGACCTTGTTGGTGGTCTGGACGCTAGTTATTCGGATGAGACAATAAACCGAGGTCCCGTGTACAGCATGCATGTAACGCACGTAAAAGAACCCATGGCAACAAAAAGGTTGTTCCTGGCAAAATTCTGTAGAAAAATCCACTTTGATAGCAAAAACAAATAAAACTGCACGCAGGAAAAAATACACAAAAAATGGGTGGCGCTGTAGTGTAGTGATGCGCTCTCCCTGGGGAGAGCAGCCCTAATTTCACACAGAGAAATCTGTTGTGATAAAAAGAAATACAAATACAAATACTCAGCTACATGCAAATAACTGTTCTGTTTTTTTGCCTGTGTCCCCAGGGAGGAATGGGAATGGCTCCAGAACCTGGACTCCCGGCCGTCTAGCTCGCAGCCTCAGCTGTGCTCTGCCATCCAGAGGGCAGCCAAGAAACTCTTCACGCAGCTCGGTATGTGTAAGACAAGGCGTTACTCCCCCCCCCCCCTCCACACACACACACACACACACACACACACCCTTCTTTTCTTTTCCCTCACTCACAGTTCTCATTTTCCTGATGAGGGTGAGAGTCCTAGTTGTGCTGCACTGATTGTGTCTTTTTAGAATGTTCACAAACGTTGGAATGCGGTAGGGGTGAAAACAAAAACTGGGTTGCCGTGAAAATAATTGGTGAAGATGGGTTTGTAATTGTGTTACGGGTCTTGGGACGGGTGTCGTTGCTGGCTTATTCAAAGGTTCAGTTTGGAGGGGGGGTGGGATGGGGTGGGGTATTGGTTGGATGAGGGTGGAGGTGCTGTGTTTTCCTGTGGAGTTATTCTGATGAGGCATATTAAAAATTTGTTCTAACGCTGAGAGGAAATTGACAGGGAGAAAGAATGAGTGAGTAAGGGAGTCGAGTATACTCTGTTCATGCGACGTGTTCGAGACACACTTTCGGGAGGGAGGTTATGTTGTGAAGTTTTGCGATGCAGTTGGACTTTGATGTTCATGGGTGGGGGAGGGGGGGGGTAGGGGGCGGGTGGGCGTTTAACATCCCCATACAAAACCACAACAGGTCAGTCAACGGGTTACAGTCAACCATCAGAACCAAAGCACCACACTGACACCGACACCAGAAACAACAACCATGCATACAACACCCCAGCACCAGTCATCAACTATAAGATTACAACAACAAACACCAAACCAACAGCAACATTAAACACCACAAC
>JAAQRG010300287.1:10000-15149 GCA_011634625.1 Babylonia areolata
ATTGTCTTTGAGTGCCATTGTATGCCAGTATGTACTGTTGTAGGCGTATTGTTTTACGGCAGGTGCTTAAAGCCCATACTATGTGGAGTTTGCGCCTGACAAGTGCTACGAGCCCATATACTGTTTCATGGCAGGCGCTTGGAGCCCATGATTATGTGGAGTTTACACGTGATGATAAGCGCTAAGAGCCCTGGCAGTTTCACTGCCCTCACTGCGAACGCCCATGCAGATCCAGACTAGGACTTCATAGCCATTATGGTAGTCCACACCAAACGAGAATGAAAAGCACATAGACGTCATTGTTGGACATGACGGACGGACTACCAAGATGACGATGATGATGATGATTTTAGTAGTAGTAGAAGTAGTAGTGGCAGTAGTAGTAGTAGTAGTACCACTGCAAGTAAGAGTGCCTGTTCTCTGTCTCTGCAGGCCTTCTCCTCGGAGGAGCTGAGCGTGGCCAAAGAGCAGCTGGAGATCTCCAGCCACCTGCAGCAGAACCTGGACAAGCTGTGGAAGGGCACGCGCTGGGTCATGGACCTCATCACCTTCGCCCGCCGCGACAAGTTCCTCCGGCCCCCAGTCTCCGCCTCCTCCCTCCTCCAGCCCCCCTCCCCCTCCTCGTCGTCCTCCTCCCAGCCCGGCGACGCCGGCACCAACCCCTCCTCCCCGGGATCGCAGCGCGGCATCCAGGACAACAACAACTCGCAATCGGCCCAGAACGACTGCGGATCCAACGAGATCAGCGTGGGCAAGGACAACCGCCGCATCGCCAAGTTCTTCGACCCCAACGACGAGCCCGAGGAGAGCAGCACAGACCCTGACGAGGGAGGGGGGAGCACGGGACAAGGACAATCTGGAGGTGATGGGGGGGACACGCCTGACGACGACTCTCCCTCGGCCCCCAACAACAGGGAGGAGAGTCCTGAGGAGGGATCTGGGGGTTCATCAAGCACCACGCCCTCCTCGTCCGCGCATCCTCCCTCGGGCCCCATGACGTCGGGCATCCTGCGGGTGTACGCCGCCTACGACACAGGGCTGTCCAAGGGCGTCAGCGTAAAGCTGCACGTGACGGCGCACACCACTGCCCGTGACGTCATAAACCTGGTGGTGCGGCACCTCAACATGGCGCTGCTCAGCAAGGGCCGCAACTCCCCGGTGTACTCGGACGAGGACCTGGACAGCTTCTGCCTGGTGGCCGTGATCGGGGCCCGCGAGAGGGTGCTGGGCGAGGACTACCCGCCCCTCCGTCTGCAGAACCCCTGGCTGAAAGGGCGGCTCTACGTCAGGATGGTCAACAGCGCTCTGGCTGCCATTCAGCAAGGACAGGGCACGGCCGTGTGAATCTAGTCCCGCCCCATCCCCCCACCAACCCCATCCCCGTCCTCTCTCCCTACCCCCCCACACCCCCACCTCCCCCACTCCCCCAGCCTGACTGACACTTTCTGCCCCCTCACATTTTGGAAGGTGGGGGTGAGGGGGTGGTGAACTGAAATCCATTCAAATCACAGAGAAAGAGATCACGTCACTTCCATTTACCTGATCGAGGCAAGAGCGCCATGGTTTTTTTGTTGTTGTTGGTTTTTTGTTGTTGATTTTTTCACTTATACGTTGAGTCATTTGTGAATCAAAAAACAAAACAAAATGGACTACAATAGATGGAAGTAAAGGGAACTGGTTGCCAAAGACATGAACGTAACTTGAACAGGATAAAACAAGTCACCATGACGAGATTTCTCCAGACAGCCTTCACATGGACCACACAGCAGAAACCGGTGTTCCGAACTCAGTGATACGCAAGTATAAGGGAGGTAATAATCTTGAAGCGGGTCGTTTTTCGAAAACTATTTTTTGTTTTGTTTTGTTTTCTCACGAACTTGAAAATAATTGTGTCCCCCTTTATCTTTTATCATTTTTAACCCAAGGTTGACACTGCCAACTGTCTGTGATGTTCCGCCTATGATGATGATGTGTCTTTTTGAACAGAAAACAACATGCGTGTACAACTCTTGTTGTTTTGTGTGGGTTTTTTTTCTACTGATGTCATTGTGTTCAATATTGTTTTCCTCGGGAAGTGTGTTCAAGTTATTCGTTTTCGTGTTTTGTAACCATGTTGGTTACACAGTTTTGTGTTTACTGTGCGTTTCTTCTCTTTTTTTTGTGCTTTGTTTTATTTTTGGTTTTAATGAACAACTATATCTCCAGTCGCCCTCTCTTATATATATATTTTTTTTAATGTTCTGCACAGTATGTGGTGGAAGCAAGGGTGCAAAGTGTTGATCTCTGTTGAACTGTGTGATACATGTTTAAAGACTCGCATTCAAAGTCTCCAGATATTATTACAAGTGGTAGGGAACATACGAAACATACTCATTTATATCTTCGTTTTCCGAAGAATTTTTTTTCTTGGAAAGAGTGTGTCACATTGGTTTGGGGGTGTCTTATGCGTTTGCTTTGAATTATGTATGTGCTCTATCATGCGTGATTATGCATGTGCTCTATCATGCGTGGGACAATCCATAATAGTTTGTTGTTGACACTTGTAATTTTTATAAGCGATTTACTGAGCTTGACATGAAACTTGGTTTGCGATGGTGTGACTGAGTCTGCGTGTGTGTTTTATTGTTGAGTTGTCATTCTGCAACTGTGCGCATGCATGTGTGTATGGTGTGTGCATACATATGAGTGTGTGTGTGTCTGTGTGTGTGTGTGTGTGTGTCTGTGTGTGTGTGTTGGGAAAGTATGTGTGTTTGCGTAATTTGTGATAACTTTCGATTCAGAAGTGGATCACATGCAGGCTATAGTTACAAATTATGTGCAATGTGTTGAACAAAACACAAAACATTAAACTGCGGAGATGAAAGTCATTCATTTTTTTTTTCTCGTTTTAACTGATCAATTAGTGCAACACGGAATTTTCCTTCTTAATTAAAATATGACAAAAGCCTAGGCATACAACTTCAGATCAGTGTCGTTCAGCATGTCCATACACGTGAATGGTTAAACGTAGTTGTAACACATCAAGAAACTTCATAAAGGGTTCCGTATATTCATGTAATTTATCTTTTGTTTATTTATTTACGTTTGACGATCTGAACTGACAATACGAGGATGTAAACGGCGCTCACATGTGTTCCTTTCCGTTGCAATCGTACCTATTTACAAGTGTCGAGTGTGACGTTTGTGTGTGTATGTGTGTGTGCGTGTGTGACTCGGGATGTGATGAATATTGATTCACCTATATTTATACTGGTCATTGGATAAGTCTCATTTCTGGAAGAGAAAAAAAAATAATAATGATAATAATGATAAAGGAAATATCCACATTTATATTTACACGGCTTTTTCACATGACACAATCACTACATGTGTGAAAAGGAGGAAAAATATGCCCTCCACCCCTAACCCAAGCTTTCCTGTCCTCAGAATACATTATTTTAGTTGCGGAAGAAACGTGCAGTATTTTAGTAGTAGGCAGATAGTCTTTCGTGCACAATGGTTGGTGAAACTCTTCACTAGTTTCTCTTGAGATGTTTGTATTTGTATATGTTGAGGTGAGAGTGTGAAGAATGTTGTCAACAGCAGATATCGATCGCTGTCTTCTTGTTCATACACAACGTATGTATGTATGTATAGGAATTCATTCCAACGGGTGTGACACAGGAATGCGAACACTTTTTTTAGTTTTGTTTTGTATGTGTGTGGGGCGGGGTGGGGCGTGGGGGTGTGTGTGATGGGTTTTTTTGTTGTTGTTTTTTTTCAGTCTTGACACCCATTCTGTTTACATAAAGCTGGCTTCCATGGACGGCCCCATTTTTCCACGATATGCACGTGAATGTGTGTGTGTGTGTGTGTTCATGGTGTGTGTGTGTGTGTGTGTGTGTGTGTGTTCATGGTGTGTGTGTGTGTCTAATTGGAAGGGATGTATGCATTGACACACATGTTTGAAAATCTTTTTTTATAGTGTGTATCTGTGTGTGTGTGTGTGTATTTGGAGGGGATGTATGCATTGACACGCATGTTTGGTGAGCTTTTTTTTAATAGTATGTATCTCTGTGTGTGTGTGTGTGTGTTATCATGTATATCGAGATCATGTGACTCTAGTAGGGGTGAGAGAGAAAGACAGACAGACAGACAGACAGAAAGTGTGTGGGGGGGGGAGTGTACATGACAGGGGTGCGGAGGGAAGCATGAAGCCAGGTACCTATTTACCTGGTTCAGTGAGGCCCAACCTTTATCACTGTTTTTAACACTGGATCAGAAGATCTAGCACCAAAACGGATTCTAACATGGCGCCTCCACTTCAGTTGCAGGATAGCATTTGTGAAATGAGCCTTTCCCAAATTTCGTTGTTTTATTCATTCATCTTACCGAATTATGTTATTTTCAACACCACCCTTTCCATGGGAGCGAAACGGAGAGAGGTGGCGTGTGATTTTGTTGTTTTATTTTTGCGGTTGCGTGTATCAGCGTGCTTCCGAGAGTGCATGCACACATGCATATTCGTGCGAATGTTCATTAAGGTTTGCGCATGGACGTGTGTGTGTGTGTGTGTGTGTGTGTGTGGAGTGAGAACGAGAGAGCGAGGGAGTGTGAACATGATATACATGTGTATGTGTTTTTGTGCACATGTGTGTGCGAGCATGTGTTTGTGTAATGTGTGTGCGCGCGTGTGTGTGTATGTGCGTATGTGTGTACGCGCGTATCTATGTGAGTGTGTGTGTGTGTATCAGTGTGCATATGTGTGTGTGCTTGTGGTGAAGGGAACACAGAGAAGAAGTTGGACTCAGTCCCTGTGCAAAACTGTGATAAAATGATTCTGATGATTCAGTGTGTCCTTGAGCAGTTGGATCCAATAAATCCGAACAGGAATTGACCAAACTGTGTGTTGAGTGTATGTGTGTGTTTTTGATGTGTGCCGGTTATACCCCTTCTCTCTCTCTCTCTCTCTCTCTCTCTCTCACACACACACACACACACACACACACACACACACACACACACTTCCCCAATGTTAGTTTCCAGGTACGTCAGCATCGAATGGAAAGCCATTTAGAATGCCAAATGAACTTGGGATAAATGGCGCAAACCAGTAGATTGCTGTGCCGAGAGACAAGGCAAGGCAATTCGTTTATTTCAGTTTGCACTC
>JAAQRG010300305.1:0-15128 GCA_011634625.1 Babylonia areolata
TGTGTGTGTGTGTGTGTGTGTGTGTGTGTGTGTGTGTGTGTGTGCATGTGTGTGTCTGTGTCTGTGTCGTGTCTGTGTCTGTGCGTGTCTGTGTCTGTGTGTCTGTGTGTGTATAGGCTGTATGTTTTACATTCATTTGCTTATTTGTTTATTCATTATCATTATTGTCTTTTTATTTTATGTTTACTTATTATTATCATCATCATCATCATTATTATTATTATTATTAATATTATTATTATCATCATTATAATTATCCTACTTCATATATTTTTTTTAGATACTCATTTACTTTTTTCTTTCTCAAGGCCTGGCTAAGCGCGTTGGGTTACGCTGCTGGTCAGGCATCTGCTTGGCAGATATGGTGTAGCTTTTATGGAATTATCCGAACGCAGCGACGCCTCCTTGAGCTACTGATACTGATACTCCACTGAGGAACAAGGCCTTGTATTGTGTGTATTGTATTGTACTGCGCCGTGTCGCACTGTGATAGAGACACACTGTTGGGATCAACGCGGAATGGGACGTGAGGGCCTTGGTGTTTAACGCTGTGGACACTAAGTCCGGCAGCACCTTACATGCATACATCTTTTGAAGAATCATTTTTATAACGCCACACTGAACAACCAGGATCATTTTATAACGTTAGGCTGAACAACCAGGATCATTTTATAACGTCAGATTGAACAACCAGGATCATTTTTTCACGTCAGATCGAACAACCAGGATCATTTCATAACGCCACACTGAACAACCAGGATAATTCTATAACGTCAGGCTGAACAACCAGGATCATTTTTATCACGTCAGATCGAACGACCAGGATCATTTTATAACGCCACACTGAACAACCAGGATCATTTTATAACGTCAAGCTGAACAACCAGGATCATTTTTAACACGTCAGATCGAACGACCAGGGTGATTTTATAACGCCACACTATTTTAATAACCAGACTATTTTATAATGTCCGAACAACCAAGATAATTCTATAAAGTCAGGCTGAATAACCAGGATCATTTTATAACATCAAAATGAAGAACCAGCAATGGAAATGTCTGGTGTTTAATGTACAAGGAAGATTTGAGTTTGACAACGAGCAGACTTCAAACATTTAAGATAATCATCACAACAATTTTGAAAAAAACAACAACACGATTGACTAGTGCTTGAATAATGCACACACACACACACACACACACACACACAGAGTTTCACTTTCTCAAAGAGCGTCACCATGTTCAGGCAAATTCATGAACGCTACATTACATCTGATAGTTTCCAGTTTCAACAACCCTTAACTCCTATTGGGGAACGCAGGCTTTCAACATAACCGACCAAGAAAACGCTAATTTCAAAGTTACATGACGAGAGCCAATAACTGAACCCATTAAAGAAAAAAAAAAAATCAAATCTTTACCTTAGCATTTTGAATTTATACTACCACTTAATGAATTGCAAAAATGGAAATTTCATGTTGGAGCTGAACACTTTTTCTCCAAATATAATTTTCGTAAAACAGCAAAACTTTCTCTGCATTTGCAATTGTTGTGGCGTGCCGTTTCGCAGTTATATACAACTTATGTTTATGGAATTTAAATCTTAAGAACCCAATAATGTATAATATCTGTTTTTTTGTGATGCACAGAGAGAGAGAGAGAGAGAGAGAGACTATGTCGAAGATTTATTTCTATCCAACGGGAGGTTCAGGTTTCAATACGTTTTGCATTATAGTTCCTTCGGATTTAAATGAAATGAGAGAATGGTTCTGCGCCCCTCCCCCTCCACACACACACACACCCCTCCCTCACACACACACACACACACACTCACGAGCACCAAAAAACACACACCTACACACGACCCCCTCCCCATCCACACACACATCCACAGACAGACATCTCCACACACACACACCCCTCCCTCACACACACACACACACACACACACACACTGCACGCAAGCAGGCACACATATTTTTCTGTCTCATTTCTTTCTGTCTCCGTCTTTGTCCGTCTGTCTCTCTTGTCGGGTACATGATTGTATCGCTATCTCATCTCTATTGTTTACGTACGCACGCGCGTGAGCACACACACACACACACACACACACACACACACACACACACACACACACACACACACACACACAACAGGCAGGCTATAATGATGAGACAGACACAGCGTGTGGCCATAACGCAGGGAGCGGGGAGGACATCTCCTGGTGATGGAGTCACATCACCCCGACCTCTCTGATCCCACATCACTGTTCATCCTGCCTGCTGTAGGCACTGCTGCTGACCACTGATTGCCCTGGGTGACTGCACGGGTGGACAACGGGGAGAGAGAGAGAGAGTGCAAGAGAGACAGAGAGGGAGAGAGAGGGAGAGAGAGAGAGAGTGACAGAGAGAAAGAAAACGAGAAAGTGAGAGAGATGGTGAGAAATGAGAGAGAGAGAGAGAAAGAAAGAAAACGAGAAAGTGAGAGAGAGAGAGAGAGAGTGAGAAATGAGATAAATCCAGAGAGGGTGACAGAGAGAGAGAGACAGAGAGGGAGAGAGAAAGAGAGTAAAAGAGAAAGAAAACGAGAAAGTGAGAGTGAGAAAGAGATACAGAGAAAGAGAGAGAGGGGAGAGAGAGAGAGAAAAAGAGAGAAAAAGACAGAGAGAAGGAGAAAGAGAAGGAGAAAGAATGAGAGCGAGATAGAGAGAGAAAGAGAGAGAAAGAGAAAGAGAGAGAGCGTGAAAGAAGGAGAGAAATAGAGAGAAAGAGAGAGACAGAAAGAGGGGGGAAGGAAGAGGGAGAAGTGGATTGGTTTCACACGCAACACGTCCTTTCCAACATCAGCAAAACGTTTGACAAGAATGATCCACGTAAAAAACAACAACAAAGAAGAAGACGAGTTATACGGAAGTTTTCAGTTTCAGTTTCTCAAGGAGGCGTCACGGCGTTTGGACAAATCCATATACGCTACACCACATCTGTAAGGCAGATGCCTGACCAGGTTGTTTTTCAGTGCATAAAGTGCGTGCTGCACGCGGGACTTGGGTTTATCGTCCCACCTGAATGACTAATCGATAAATTTGATTTTCCAGTTTCAGAAAGAATTCGACCGAGCATTCAAACACAGACCGTCACAGACATTGTATGGGCAGGTAAGCGTCTGAAACAACAAGCAACTTTCCTCTGAATGTGCCAGAAACTCGGACAGAGAGGATATCACAGTCAAGGAACAGCATACTACGAACACAATGAGACAGTTCAACGAGAAAAAAAGAAAAGAAAAAAAGTCAGAAATTCAAAACTAAAGGATGCCATCCATCCGCGTTTAACAGTACCACAACAACACAAATAGCTTCGTATTTGTGTCTATAACGTGTCTGTGACTGCATAAATTAATTTGCATGCAGATTACTAAAGTTTTTTTTTAATTGATCGGTTGATTGAATTGATGGCCACAGCTATGTCAGCTGAATGATGAAAAGCTGACTGCGTGAAGGAGAAGAAGAAGAAGCAGAAGAAGAAGAAGGAGGAGGTGGAGGAGGAGCAGAAGGAGAAGATGATAATGATGATGATGGTGAACAACAACTACAACAACAACAGGAAGTTGAATGCGGAGTGCTGAAACCTTAGGTTTACAGACACAACTCCTACTCCCTCCATTTCCTCCTCTCCCTAGGGAGGCTGCAGCGTCCAGTGCATCGGCACCATCACAACGCCGACGTCTCATGCATCGGTACCATCAGAACGCTGACGTCTCATGCATCGGCACCAACAGAACGCCGACGTCCAGTGCATCGGCACCATCAGAACGCCGACGTCTCATGCATCGGCACCATCAGAACGCCGACGTCCAGTGCATCGGCACCATCAGAACGCCGACGTCCAGTGCATCGGCACCATCAGAACGCCGACGTCCAGTGCATCGGCGACGTCCAGTGCATCGGCACCATCAGAACGCCGACGTCCAGTGCATCGGCACCAACAGAACCCCGACGCTGTCCACGGCTGCACTGACAACTCCGGGCCGCCTTCCAGAAATACAGGTCGTCCATGACTCCTTCTTCCAGTCTGTGACCAGTCATCAGAATGGTGGTGAGGGTGGTGAGGGTGGAGACTGCTGAGGAGGTGGTAGTGGTGATGGTGATTGTAGTGGTGCTGGTCTAGCTGTGATGGAAATGGCTGATTCACTGATGTGGATGTGGGTGGGGGGCGGGACGTGGGGGCGGGGGAGGGATGTGAGTGTGGTGGTGGTGACTGTATGACTGTGGTGGTTGTATGACTGTGGTGGTGGTGGTGGTGGTGGTGGTGGTGTAGCTGTGATAGAAATGGCGGTGTCACTGATGTGGATGGGGGTGATGTTGGTGTTGATAGTGGTGGTGACTGTAGTGGTGGTGTTGGTGGTGGCAGTGGTGGTGGTGTGTGGTGGTGGTGGTTTGTTGGTGGTGGTGGTAGTGGTGTGTAGTGTTGGTGGTGGTGGTAGTGGTGGTGGTGGTGGCGGTGGCGGTGGTAGTGGTGGTGACTGGTAGTGGTGGTGACTGTGGTAGTGGTGTTGGTGGTGGTGACTGGTGGTGGTGTTGGTGGTGACTGTGGTGGTGGTGTTGGTAGTGGTAGTAGTGGTGGTGGTGGTGTGGCGGCAGCGGCGGAGTCACCGAGGTGGATGGGTTGACGACATACATCACGCTTAGGACTTACATAATGATGGCGGCCATCACGCTGAGAGAGAGAAGGGCTGACTTATATCACGATGGCGCGTGCACCGGCTGAAGGGACCCGTCTCTTCGGTTTCTGCTTATCTCTGTTCGTCTGTCGGTCTGTATGTTTGCCTGCTTACTTGCCTGCACTGTGTGTGTGTGTGTGTGTGTGTGTGTGTGTGTGTGTGTGTGTGTGTGTGTGTGTGTGTGTGTGTGTGTGTTGTCTTCAGTTTTTTCCAATTGAAGTGATATTAGACGGGGGGGTAGGGGCTGTGGGAGGAGGAGGGGTAAAAGTGTGTGTATGTGTGGAGGGTGAACAGGGAGAGACAACGCTGGGGAAAATGGAAACGTTATAAACGCCAACATCAAACAAATATAACAACTATAACAAATGTCCTATAGGACTACGCAGCAAACCTTCTGCAATAATAAATAACATACTGGAATTGTTAATAACACATTGTGTGTGTGTGTGTGTGTGTGTGTGTGTGTGTGTGTGTGTGTGTGTGTGTGTGCGCGCGCGCGCGCGCGTGCGTGTGAGAGAGAGACCGACAGACAGAATGTGTGTGTGTGTGTGTCTTCAGTCATGCCTGTGCCCCCTGAACGCACTTAACATCTTTTGAAATCAAAAAACTTTCTCTCACTGTGTCCCCCCTCCCCTTCCTCTGTCTCTCTATCTCTCTTCACCTCCCCTCTCTCTCTTATTCCACCTCTTTCTCACTCTCTTTAACTCTTCCTTCTTCCGCACACTAACCCCCCCCCCCCCTCCCCCTCCTCTTCCAACCCTGTTCCCTGCTGACACCAGGGACAATACATGCAAACGAGAAGAGTCAATAAATTAGGCAGCGCCACACCACCACCAGGGGCGGTAACCGCGCAGCTCCTTCCGGCACCTCACCTTGCGCATGTCTCCAGAGCACAATTAATGGATGGTGCAGGGCACGGAACCAGGACTCCAGTCGACGCTTCCACAGATACCACTCGAGCTGAGCTAAGTGTGGGGGGGAGAGAGGGAGGGGAGGGGAGGGGAGAGGGTGTGGGGGTGGAGGAGGACGTGATGGCGTCAGGAGTCTGCCCCAAACCAGGCCCGGAATGGACGGGGACCTGAGGTTCCCGTGGCCCCCACCGCCCGCATAAAAACCGAACTGTGTGCTTTTGTGGCTCGTTTTGTTTATGTTCCTCGCTCCTTTTCGGTCTTTGTGTTTTGTTGTTTGTTGTTTTTGTGGGTTTGTTTTGGGGGTTTTTCTCGTTGTTTCTTCTTCATTGTCCCACTGCCCACATAAAATAAGTTGTGTGCTTTTGTGATTCTGGTTCGTTCATGTTCCTAACTTTTTTTTATATTGTTTTTAGTTTCAACTTTTTTTTTTATTTATCATTATTTGATTTTTATTGGCTTTCTTTTGATTAATGTTCTTTTTTTATTCACTATGTGAACCTTAATAATGTGTTTTCATGTATTCACTACTTTTCTTCTAGCGGGGAAAAACGTCTCAAAGGTGATTTCATAAAAACTATCTGTCTCTGTCTCTCAATCTTTTTCATACTCCCTGTGCCGTTTTGCATTACCCACTACCCTCCAGTGGCCCTCGTCCCTGTGTCTGTTTCTCCCACAAACATACAGACACACTGACATATACATAGCCAGGGACACACACACACACACACACACACAAGGTTTCAATGGCGGGTTTAACTGTTTCTCATCAGCTTCACAGAAGTGACGGCTGTGGAAAGGAGAAGACGGGGGAGCGCCAGGACTGTGTCCTCGTTCCCTTTCTGTTTAATTCCACCGTCCTTCATTTCCCCCACACATGTTCAATCTCCGCCAAGGTGCCGACACACTGTCAGCGGGCGCAAAAATTAGCAACCAATCACAATAAAGAACACTTGTGCAGACGTTTCATCAAACGCTTTTTGTCTTGTTCTGTAAATCAAATGGCTGCTCAGGTCCGTTCTTAGCCCCTCCTGCCTGGGTTGTTGTTTATTTCAACGGGACAAAGAGACAACAAAACGAGAGACTGCATCACGAATGTGACACACGGAACAGGTCTGATTTTTATCACACTCATCCCGACTGTCACACACATTACAACGTGCTGAGACTGAAAAGAGGTAGATGAGATGTGGAGTTCGTCAACACCCACACTCTCTCTTTCTCCCCTCACACCCCATCCCCCGTGGACACTTCGCAGCTGTGCTGGCAGGACGTGTCTGATTGGGGCTGCGACAATTTCTTTTCTCTTTTCGTAATTTATACAAATTTTCACCAAGTTTTTTGATCATCAGAATTTCAAAATGCCATGTAGTAACGAACAATACCGTATAAAAATCGGAACATTCCAGCCAGTATTAATGAAGATCTTGAGAAGAAAAAGGTTAAAGATCGACACATTATCGGACATCGAAACCGTACTCACCTTTTACAAAGTGGGATTATTTCACGGACTTGTCATACCGCCTAACTGTGACAACAGTGTGCGCTGTGGTTTTCCTGCTGGGTGTAAAATGGGTGCTGTTGACAGCGCGATACCGGACTTGTGCAGTATGTGTTTGAGTGGTGCGGAGGAAACACAAGAACATTTTTTCACACCTGTGATCAGAATGCATCAGAAAGGCTTGTACAGAGTGGACGGACAGTGACAATGTGGTGGTCACAGTGGAACAGTCAAACACCACAAGGAACCAAACAGGAAAGGTATGTCAACCCTCATGCGGGACTTTTCCTGTGTCTTTGTGGCGATACAGAGCTGAATCCTGGCCCTTCAACTGAAGATCTGATAAATGGTCTCAAAATGTCCTTGTGTAACCGTCTTGACAGCACTGCAGCTGACATCAAGTCCCTTTCCTCAACGGTCTGCTCTATGTTTTCACAGTTACAAGACATTGCAGATGAGCTGCGAAAAAGAGAGGAAGACATATTAAACCTGCGGGAGGATGTGAGGCAGTTTGACGACAGGCATGGAAAAGTAGAAGATGATCATTTTAAACAGACGATACTGTTGAGAAAAGACAACATTGTGTTTTATGGTATTCGTGAATCAGCCAGAAGTGGAGGACTGTTTACAGGTTCTGCTTGAATTGCTAAAAACACACACCTCAAGAGCTTGGACAGAGGACGACTTTTCTGCGGTCTACAGATTAGGGCAGAACAAAGATCGGGAACGTTTGCTCCATCTCTCTTTCAGCAAACGGGTGGCTGGCTGGCCTGTTGTCCTCCTTCCAAGTCAACTTTATTGTCTCTCTTGAGAAACTGCCATGTGTTATGGTGAGGCTCACAATACAAACATCAGATTCACACTTAATGGGCATGAACATGTTTATGTTTAAGCATTTGAAGAAATCCCAAATTTCACTGACATATTTGAAGAATAATTTACACATTTAAAAACAAGTGACAGTTAAAGCACACACAATAAATAAATAAATAAATAAATATATGACCAACCAGTAAATCAACCAATCAGTCAATAAATGAATAAATGAATGAATGAATAAATGACCAATCAGTAAACCAACCAATCAACCAGTCAATAGTAACATCAACAACAATGAAAAAATATATAAAGTAACTAAATAATAATAATAACAATAATTATATATATATATTATATTAATGATAACAACAAAAATAACAATTACAAACATTAGAATATACACCGAGAAGACAGACACGTACATGCTGAAGTGAGTGCAATCTTATGAGCAGTCGGCGGGGCCAGGGAGGGGGAATGAGGACTGAGGTAGTGGTGGGGGAGGGGGCAGGGGAAGAATCGGTCCGGATATGAACGTGACGAGGCAGAGGGAGAAAAAAAAAAGAAGAAACAGACGGCCAACTATCGATCACTATAACAACCCTCGTCCACAGGAAAATCAATCCCGCCCCCATCAGTTCCGAAGCTGCATCAGATAAATAAATAACTCCAAAGACACCGTCCGATTATGTCCTCTTCCTGTGCCAAAACACCCCGAACAATGATGTGTGTGTGTGTGTGTGTGTCTGTGTGTGTGTGTGTGTGTGCGCGCACGCCAGCGTACCATCCTGATTCAGGTCACCGTCCAAAGCCACACGTATGAAAAGACGCTAAAAGACCGAAAGAATCAGCACTGTGCATTATCTTCCGGATACGAAAAGGGACTCTACTCTCAGTGGTGTTAGCTAGCAAACTTTTTTTCTTTTTTTTTTGTACCGGTTGATCTTGCAGGCGCTCGTGTGTGCATGAGTGCACACGTGTTGATAACAGGCTCAAGTTACGTAACACGCACTGGGAAGCACAATAGAATAACTGTTGGCTGTGACCAAAACCCACTGAAAAAAATACCCTAAAATATGAAAAGTAACTCAGGACACACACACACACACACACACACACACACACACACACGCACGCACACACACACGCCCGCGCGCAAGCATACGCAAGCACACTGACACGTATTTCCCTCCAACTAAAAGGTGTACATAAAGGCGGTGAACGATGAAGGCCACATGAAACACGTCTCCCACTCAAGAGTTTCCACAATGGCAGCAGTGTTGTGGAGCGAAGAGATAGCATGTATCGCATTGCGCTGCACTACACTGTATTGCGTTGCGTTGCGTTGCACTGCACTGCATTGTGCTGCATTGTGTAACGACAGATTTCTCTGTGTGAAATGCTGGCTGCTCTCCCAAGGGAGAGCGCGTCACGTGAGTGCAGCCAGCCTGACGGTGCACTGCAGAGAACAACCCGAGCGTCACACAGAGAAATCCGTTGTGACAAAATATACTACACTACACTACAACGCACTACACGACGTTGCACTACACTACACTACAACACAAAACACTATACACTATACCATTATAGAACAAAACACTATACCCTACACTACATTACATTACACTACACAACAACACGAGGCTATGCAACGCAACCGATCGCAATACAACACAACGCAACGTAATACAACACAGTACAACACAATACAATACAATACAACTCAACGGAACGTGATACAATGCAGACAATACAACGCAACACAAGCAATCCAAAGCAATACCATGCAATGAAACACAACGCAACACAAGCAATCCAAAGCAATACCATGCAATGAAACACAACGCAACACAGCGCAACACAAGCAATCCAAAGCAATACCATGCAATGAAACACAGCGCAACACAAGCAATCCAAAGCAATACCATGCAATGAAACACAACGCAACGCAGCGCAACATAACACAAACCAACACAACACAACACAATAAAAAACAACAACACGACAACATGTCACTCCATGCACGCTTAAGATGGGGGAACGTTAGGGGGCGAGGGGCGGAGGGGGGTGGAGGTGGGAGTCGAAGGGGGAGGGGGAAAGCAAAGGGGAAAGGGGGAAGTGGTGGGAACGGAGAGCAGGGAGGGAGGTGACAAATTCTGGGTGAATCCCCGGAGCTGTGGAATGATCAATGACGTCATTTCCGGCTTGTGCCCTCCAAGTAATCCATCTGTAAACCGTTAAACGTTTGTTAATTGATTACGTGCCTGTTGGCAGAAATGAGTTCAAACAATCATAAATTGCGTGGGTTTTGTTTGTTTGTTGCTGTTTATTTGTTTGTTCTTTTTTTCTGTGTTTTTTTCTTTTCTTTCCTTCTTTCTTCTTTTTTTTTTTTTTCAATCTGTTCGAAGCAAGGCTATTTGCAAGCGTCTCTATCTAATAATAGACACAGTTATACGGAAGACAAATACATTGCATTTCAACTTTCCGGCAATGGCTCAATGATTCGTTTTTGTGCATTACTTTTCGCCTGCTCCACGAGATGGCCCGAGGCAAGTGTGGCCGCACATTGGGTTTAGAGTTCGAGTCTGCCACTGCCTTCAGGGTGAACTCCCAAATACAGGAAGACAGCAAAAGAAGAGACAGAATGATAAGCACTGAAAATTGGAATAAAGAAAAGGGAATGGAAAGAAAGATAGCGAAAGAAAAAAGACAAAATAAGAAAGAAGCTGAAAGAAAAAGACAGAAAATTGGATATGAGGAAGGAAAGAAAGTGGGGAAAGAAGAAGTGAAGTATCTAGCCTGCAGACAGGATGAAAGAAAAAGGAGAAAAAAAAACCCGCTAAAGACATCGGAAGGGAAAAAGGAATAAACACTCCTCAAACACGGAAAATCGGACAGGCGGGCGAAACATCAGAACTGCTCGATCACTTGATGATCAAATTACGGAATTATTGACAATTCCATCCAATAATCTGAAATACTGACATCATATAATGAAGGAAAGAAGGGTCAAAGAGACAGGCATGATGTGAAGATGAAAGAACAAAAATAGCCTCCGTGTCTTTACTTTCCTTCCAGCACAGGTCACAACATTGCACACACACAGGAGGGCACGAGAAAAGCTGTTGGCGAAAATCGGTGTCACAAGGCCCACAGGATGCAGCTATACATCATACTGCACACCAGCGTCACCACCAACTTCAGTTTCAGTTTCATCGGGTCGTCAGTTCAAATCACTTAGTTTCTCAAGGAGCGTGCGGACCGATCCATATGCGCTGCGCCACAGCTGCATAAAAAAGAAGAAAGAAAAAGGAACAGACACCTGACTTTAACACAAACCGAACACGCTGTCCAGGCCTCGACAGCCTACCCTACGTTTGTACAAAACATTATCAAAACAACGACGACGGTAATTCCATTGGCCAGACCCCCTTTCCCCACCCCCGCTTCTACCCAGCGTCGGCCAGCATCAGTAAGCAGCAGCACCAGCCGCCACACAACCCATCCTGCCATTAGCATGCAGTCAAGGAGAAGTGCTTCAGGCCATAAAAAAGACAAACACGGGAATTCCCGCTGGAAACTCTCATCATTGTTGACGACAGGCCCCTGGGTGATACTCCGCCTTGCACAGACACTCCCACACAAGGAGACAGACCATTGGTCAGTCCAAACACCAATGGCCGCCATTGTTTGAACAACTCGCCAACTCATTGGCTTGCACATAGCAGCGGCGACTCCTCGTGGTGCAGAGATTTTGATAAATGAAGTGGGGGAGAGCGGGGGGAGGGTGGGAGGCACAAACCTCTCAAATGACGCCCTCGGGTCTGATGGCTAGCGTGTAGTGGAGCCTGACAACCACTAGCACACACACAGTTCGCTCGAAGCCATGACCCAATGTTTGTTACCGCAGTGGTGCCAAGCTGGGTAAGGCCCTTGGAGACGCCCCCTACCTCCCCAACACACACACACACACACACATCACGCCGTGTCGGTCACAGAAAACAGAAATCTGCAGACGTAGAGGAGAAAGATGAAGGAAGCAGCCACCTGACAAACCACCACAGTGCTGTGAAGAGCCGGAACCCTGCTGAAGAATCCCAACTGGCCTGTGGGGCATTGATCACGTGCATCCCACGTGATGAAGACAGGGGGCGCACCAAGTCTGGCGTCTTTGTTGTGGGGGAAAATTGACGATCAAAGCATGGAAGACATCAAGGCAGCGCAGCGCTTAATTCAATAGGCACAATTCAATAGAACATGGCCCCCTCTCTTTCTTTGCCTGTCCCTTTTTTGCGTTTGTTCTCTCCTCCATTCCATTATGACAAGGGGAATCAAAGCGAACAAGGACAGTCAATAGACTAACAGTTCAACAACGTTACAAACCATAATATCCCACCATTACAGTGTCCTTCCTTGTGCAGGGTTTGTTCTATTACATGTAACATGTATGATTTGCCTTGGCTTAAACGCCGCCCCCTCTCCACCACCGCCGTCTGGGGCCTAAGCCTGAATAAAAACTGTTCAAACTGTTTATTTAGCAAATGACCACACGAAACCTATGTTCCAAGCACAGTTTGATCAATATCGTTTTAGGGTTCGTTATATAAACAACAGGCCAACAGAGACCATAGTAATTGTGACACAGGTGATTTTTGGTTCGCTATTCTAACCACTGACCAGATATGTTATTGTGACACAGATATAAATGATTTCAGGTTCGCTATTTTAACCACACGCCAGATATAACAGTGATTGTGACACAGATTATTTTATGCTCCTTATATTAGCTACAGGCCAGATATGACAGTGATTGTGACACAGATTATTTTATGCTCCTTATATTAACTACAGGCCAGGTATGACTGATTGTGACACAGATGATTTTATGCTCCTTATATTAACTACAGGCCAGATATGACAGTGATTGTGACACAGATGATTTTATGCTCCTTGTATTAACTACAGGCCAGATATGACAGTGATTGTGACACAGATGATTTTATGCTCCTTATATTAACTACAGGCCAGATGTGACAGTGACTGTGACACAGATGATTTTATGCTCCTTATATTAACTACAGGCCTGATATGACAGTGACTGTGACACAGATGATTTTATGCTCCTTGTATTAACTACAGGCCAGATATGACAGTGATTGTGACACAGATGATTTTATGCTCCTTATATTAGCTACAGGCCTGATATCACAGTGACTGTGACACAGATGATTTTATGCTCCTTATATTAACTACAGGCCAGATATGACAGTGGTTGTGACACAGACATACCCCAGTGTCTCCCTCACAGAGAACAGACTGATGATACAGACCTCGCTAACCACTCACACCACCACCCCACAACCAGTGGTGGACGGTTGATACAGACTATGGGGTGTGACTGTCAACACGTTCAGCCGTCAAGCCTGGTTGCATCACAGAACCCAGCCACAACCGTGTCTCCCCCAACTGCCCTCTCATCCCTCCCAACCTTGCCTGTCTCACCACTCGCACACACACAGACACACAGACTCACGCATACATGCCAACCCCCAACACACACACACACACGCACGCATGCACGCACACACACACGCACGCACGCGCATATACAATCACACACACACACATGCGTGCGCGCACATACATTAGTCTAAACAGTGAAAAGAGAAAAAAAAAACACACCTACACATACTTACATACATAATATACACACAGTTACACTTACATACACACACGCGCGCGCACACATACATACATACATACACTTATACTCACACATACATACATACATACATAATGCACTCACACTCACATACATACATACATACATATATACATACAAACATGCACTTACACTCACACACATATATACATACATACATGCACTTACACTCACACACATACATGCATGCACTTATAGTCAAAATACACATACACTTACACTCACACACACATACATGCACTTACACACACACACACATATATACATACATACATGCACTTACACCCCCACCCCCACACACACACATACATGCATGCACTTACAGTCACACACATACATACATACATACATACATACGCTTATACTCACACACACATACATTTATGCACTTACACACACACACACACACACACACACACACACACACACACATACATACATGCACAGACACTCACACACATACATACATGCACTTACACTCACACACGCATACATACATGCACTTACACACACACACACACACACACACACACACACACACAAACACATTCACTTACTCTCTCACACACACACACCCAGGTGACAGCCGGGACAGACAGAGTTGGAGAGGTGTGTCAATCAGGGGACAGACAGACAGACAGACGGCACAGGGGACAGGGCGAGCCAGGTGAAGGGCAGGGGCTGGCCCCTAAATCACTGTCCTCAGGCCGCCACTCTCTGGGCTCCGTGCTTTATGGATCTGTCCGCCCCCCTGCCTCGTCTGCACTGCACACCTTCTGCACCCCTCAGTCCCGCCTTTGGTGGTCCTAACCACCCACCCCACCCCACCCCACCCCACTCCTTCTTTCTTCAGATTTTACCCTGCGTTTGTTTCTGGTTAAAAAAAAAAAATCATTATACACGTGTTGAGTATGAATGTATATGTAAGTGTGTGCTTCTCTTGTGTCTTAAAACAACAGCGGATGTGACAGTCGGCCAGTGTGCTGGTGCCTGCACCGTTGGAAAATAAAGATTCAATCATTCATGTATTCATTCACCCATCCATCCATCCAGTTATTCATTTATTCACCCATTCATTCATTCATCCATCCATCCATTTATTCACCCAGTCATTCATCCATATATTCACCCATTCATTCATCCATCCATTTATTCACCCAGTCATCCACCCATTTATTCAGTCATTCATCCATTTATTCATTCATGCATTTATTCACCCATTCATTCATCCATCCATCCATTTATTCACTCATTCATTAATCCATCCATCCATTTATTCACCCATTCATTCATCCATCCATTTATTCATTCATCCATCCATTTATTCACCCATTCATTCATCCATCCATTTATTGATTCATCCATCCATCCATTTATTCATTCATTCATTAATCCATCCATCCATTTATTCATCCATCCATCCATTTATTCATTCATCCATCCATTTATTCACCCATTC
>JAAQRG010300315.1:0-15163 GCA_011634625.1 Babylonia areolata
ACTTGGGGGTGATGAAATGAAGGATGAAAGGTCATTTTGGATGACTGATGACTTGCGCGATGAGTTTGTTTAAAGTGAAGAGGAGTTGCGCAACGTCAACCTCACTCTCTCGTCCGGGTCCACCAATTTCCAGTGGCAAGACTAAGTCGAGACGACTGGAGGATGAGGACGGATGCAGTGGATGACCAAGATATCCTTTCGGTGTCTCATCTTGCTCTCTGCACTCCACAGTGCGTTGCTGTAATCGCCTTCCTCTCCGTTGAACCGATAGGTTTCTTCCGCAGATTCTGCCGGATCCAGACTTCGCATACATGGGTAGACACACACCGGAGGCCAACTGCGTGTGGCATGCACACAGCACAGTGGAGCTAGATGGCCGTCGGTGGCTCTCCCGAGCCGACGCCCTTTTATGGATCTCCATAAGGGTGTCTAGCCACCCGCCTCACCAGTCCCAGAAGGGAGCGGTGGAAGTGCCGGTTTAGTCGTCGGCAACCCGACCCTGAACAGGTTGTACTGGATTACAGGTTACCAGTAGCAGATCTAATGACCTGACCTGACGCTATACAACCCAATGCAACCACAATACAACCCAACACACAATACAACCCAACACAACCTACAATACAAACCAACACAACCCAACCCAATACAACCCAACACAACCACAATACAACCCAACACACAATACAACCCAACCCAACACATCCACAATACAAACCAAAATACAACACAACCACAATACAACCCAACACACAATACAACCCAACCCAACACACAATACAACCCAACCCAACCCAACACAACCACAATACAACCCAACACAACCACAATACAACACACAATACAACCCAACCCAACACACAATACAACCCAACACAACACACAATACAACCCAACCCAACCCAACACAACCACAATACAACCCAACACAACCACAATACAACACACAATACAACCCAACACAACCACAATACAACCCAACACAACCACAATACAACACACAATACAACCCAACACAACCACAATACAACACACAATACAACCCAACACAACCACAATACAACACACAATACAACCCAACACAACCACAATACAACACACAATACAACCCAACACAACCACAATACAACACACAATACAACCCAACACAACCACAATACAACCCAACACACAATACAACCTAACCCAACACAACACAACCACAATACAACCCAACACAACCACAATACAACACATCCACAATACAACCCAGCATAACCACAACACAACCACAACACAACCACAACACAATCTGAAGGACGCTTTGAGGACCAGACTGGCACACCACAAAACAAACACCACCACCAACACAACCAACCCCCACCCCAGCCCACCCCCAACCCCCACACACCCCTGACCTGAACTTGTGCAGCTGCGTGGCCTGGATGTTGCAGTCACAGAAGGGCCGCACCAGGTCAGTCAGGTGGAACATGGCGATGGTGCTCTTCAGGGCCTCGTTCAGGGACTCCTCCACCTGTTTGAGAGCCGGAGGGGTCCCAGCTCCTCCGTCGTAGTACGTCGTCTTCAGCATCTCGTTCTGCCCGTCCTGGGGGAACCGTGGGGGTGGGGGTTTGGGGAGAGGAGGAAACGGGGGAGCATGGGTTAGAGGGTCTGATCTGGGTTTTGCCGTGTCGTAGAGATGTTGTTGTTGATATACTGTGCTGTTTTGGGGTGGTTGTTTTTTTTTTTAATTCATTATTTACTAATATCTTTATCATAATGATCATCAATATAAATCATTTTTAATATCATTAGAATCCATAATAATTTTTTTTTATAAATATTATTATAAAAAAAAATTTAAATAATGTATATCATCAGTATCATAAAAATGATTCATTTTTTATATCATTAGAATAATAATAATAATTATTATAATAATTATCATAACAATGATGTTGTGATTGCTGTCACCATCATCACCATCCTGATTAGTGTCGTTCTATCATCATGGTTGTTATCATTATCTTTAGTAGTAGTAGTAGTAGTAGTAGTAGTAGTAGTAGTAGTAGCAGCAGTAGTGGAATCTACTTACAAGTAAAGCTGAAGTGTAATTTCCACATGGGATAATAATTCAAGACTGCCAAAGACAGGAAAACAGAGCAACAAACTGAACCAGTGCACAAACGGGAGGGTGACGGACACATGTGTGCACACACATGCACAACCGTCACTTACATGCACGCACAAACACATTCACCCCCCCCCCTCCAAATCCACACCCGCCCACCAACGCATGCACACACCCTCACACCCACACCCCACTCCAACCACACACACTCCCACCCATCCACCCACCCCCACCCACACACCATATCTCACACACTAATCAGTAAACAGCTCTGCCTTCACACACACACACACACACACACACACATCCACATCCCCCCACCCACACACACACACAAACATCCACACCCCATCACCCACACATCCACCCACAGACACACACACACACAAACATCCACACCCTCCCGCCCACACATCCACCCACCCACCCATACATGCACACACACACAAACACACACCCACCCACCAACCAACACACACACATCCATCCCCAACCACACCCCCACAAATGCACACACAAACACACACACACACACACACTTTGTTCATAATGTTGTTTTGTTATGTCCATTAATCCTTAAGGATTTTATAACAATAAATTAAGTCAAAGTCACATGCACACACACTCACACCCACAACACACCCCCCCTCCCCCACCCCCACACACACACACAAGGGACACCGACCACTCCATCATCAGCTGCGGAGGAGTGCGGGATGATCATGGCGGCGGGCATCTCTTCTCCCTCAGGGTGTGGGTAACCCAGCACCTTGTGCAGTTGGGTAGTGGGGGGCGTTACCTGCAGGCATGACAACACGCACCCTCACAGCTCACTTCACTTCTCAACAGCATTATGTTCGTCTGCTTTTGTGTGTAGTGTTGGGCCTGTGTGTGTGTGTGTGTGTATGTATGTGTGTGTGTGTGTGTGTGTGTGTGTGTGTGCGTGTTATCTGCTTCTTTGTTTACTCATTATTATCATTGTTTTCTTATCTATTTTCTTTTTTCTTTTCCTGCATTTTATTTTATTTTATTTCATTTTAATATCTGCTTACCTTTTTATTGTTATCCATTTGTTCATTTATTTAGTCATTTACTTATTTAGTCATTTATTTAGTCATCTATTCAGTTACTTATTTATTTGTTTACACGTTTATCAATTAATTTAATGATGTATTCATTTATTTGTTTATGCCCATTCCCCCCCCCCCCCACCCCACCCCCAAGGACTGACAAAGCATGTTGGGTTACGCTGCTGGTCAGGCATCTGCTTAGCAGGTGTGGTGTAACATCTATGGGTTTGTCCCAACGCAGTGATGCCTCCTTGAGTAACTGAACTGAACTGATCTGAACTGTACTGAACTGAACTGAACTGAACTGTACAGCACTCTGAGCTCCCTTTAAGGGAGGAAAGCACAAAACAAGTATCGTTTTTTTTTAAAGTTTTTTTTTTTTTTAAATTTTTAAGAATTTTTGGATGTGCAAGAGCCTCGAAATTTACCATAATATAAACGTATTGGAACTGCTACAAATTAACATTCAAAAATATTTTCAAAAATCCTCTTGCACAAAACTTAGACCAACACAGGATAAGGTCAACTTGCAAAGTTTTAGCTTTGTAGCTTTCTTCATTCTTGAGCAAACTTAAGGTCAATATGAATGCCTTGTTAAAGCCTGATATTGGACAAACTACATCAGAATTGAACAAAATAAACATTTCTGTGACTCAGTAAGCTATCTTTTATGGCAATTATTTCATTGTTAGCTGTATCTTTACACACACAAAAAAAAAAAACAACTTATGTAGAAGAGATGTTCAAGGGTCAAAATCCATCAAAAACCCATATCATGGAAAATCATCATGCTGGTCATTTTGGCATTACCGTATCTGGCATTAATTCAATCATCACATCACTGCTCACTTCACTTCTTACTTCATTCATCATGTCACATGGTGTTTTTGTTGGTTTTTTTGGTTTTTTTCTAACACTTACAGTTGACTTCATCAAGTTTTTGCGCCTTATAAATATTATTATCAGTAGTAGTAGTTCTTTTTTTTCTTTTTTTAAAATGTATTTATCTATTATTTATTTATTTACTTATTTCTTTTTATTTTATCCTTTTTTGTTGTTGTTATTTTGTTTTGTTTGTTCGTTTGTTTTGTTTTGGTTTGTTATTTTATTCTATTCTATTTTATTTTATTTTATTTTTTTCTCAAGGCCTGATTAAGCGCGTTGGGTTACGCTGCTGGTCAGGCATCTGCTTGGCAGATGTGGTGTAGCGTATATGGATTTGTCTAAACGCAGTGACACCTCCTTGAGCTACTGATACTGATACTGATACTGATCTTCATATCACTGCTCACTTCACTCGTGTGTGTGTGTGTGTGTGTGTGTGTGTGTGCGTGTGTGTGTGACTGCGTGTTTCTCTGTGTTCGTGCTTGTCATCGGACACCGAAGGCCGACACAAGAACAGACCAAAGAGCACCAGACACAGAACAGTATTTGTATTTCTTTTTATCACAACAGATTTCTCTGTGTGAAATTAGGGCTGCTCTCCCCAGGGAGAGTGCGTCGCTACACTACAGCGCCACCCTTTTTTTTTGTATTTTTTCCTGCATGCAGTTTTATTTGTTTTTCCTATCGAAGTGGATTTTTCTATAGAATTTTGCCAGGAGCAACCTTTTTGTTGCCGTGGGTTCTTTTACGTGCTGCACACAGGACCTCAGTTTATCATCTCATCCGAATGACTAGCATCCAGACCACCACTCAAAGTCTAGTGGAGGGGGAGAAAATATCGGCGGCTAAGCCGTGATTCAAACCAGCGTGCTCAGATTCTCTCTCGCTTCCTAGGCGGACGTGTTACCTCTAGGCCATCACTCCACTAGTCTGTATTTTCTTATTATAAAATAAGGCCAAATGAATACACTTAACAGCCAAAAAAAGCGTAAGACGAGACAGAGCGTAAACCTGACAAGATGGCGTGGAGAGCCTTGGCCAAAGGAATGATTCAACGCTTACAGCTTTTAGAGGCGTTTGATTGGCTGACAGCGGACCGGGGAAAAACGGCTCGTCTTTTCACTGTCAGCCGCGCGAAATTTGGCCAAGCAGAGCAAACGGATAGGCCTAGTTTGCATCAGTTTGACACGGTAAGTATATGTAACACCACACAATCATCATCATCACTGTCATCGTCAACATTATCATTATCACTGGCTGCAGTGCTGTTCAGCTCGCATGCATCACTGATCACTTTCTACTGATACATAGGATAGACTACACAGCTTTCTTGACTTCATTTTTCACAATTCCTTTGCATGAACTTAAAACACAGTCACAACTCACCTACATAAAAGAAACCAGTACCCACACCTGAATTACAAATACCAAACAGTAATAACCACAGACAGATACAAATACCACATACAAACATGTATGCATAATATCATACATACACACACACACACAAACATATTTGTATTTGTATTTGTATTTCTTTTTATCACAACAGATTTCTCTGTGTGAAATTCGGGCTGCTCTCCCCAGGGAGAGCGCGTCGCTACACTACAGCGCCACCCATATTTTTTTGTATTTTTTCCTGCGTGCAGTTTTATTGGTTTTTCCTATCGAAGTGGATTTTTCTACAGAATTTTGCCAGGAACAACCCTTTTGTTGCCATGGGTTCTTTTACGTGCGCTAAGTGCATGCTGCACACGGGACCTCGGTTTATCATCTCATCCGAAAGACATATGTCATTATGTATGCATGCACACAATGCATGCATACACAAACCCATGCGCTTTGATGATTTTTGAAAAGGCATTTAACTGCGAAATATGACCTTAGGAAACCAGTGAAAATCTTTTCCATTCCACTGGACGATGCACGAAATATCTTAATTCCCAACAATTAACTCTCTTCTTCGGAACCCCAACCCAGTCTGAGCAAACAACACAACCCAGCAAACAAACTGTCTGGAATCGGGTCACCTGCAGGGACCAGCTGCAGTGATGCCCCAGCGTCACCATGTAGTAGATAGCCTTGACATGCTGCTCGTACTTGTACTGCCGTTTCTTCAGCTTCTCGTAGACCTTGTTCAGACCGTACGGAGTGAACACCAGCCTGTCTCGCCCCCTCTTGGCAGCATCCTCGCTCTGGTTGAAGAACTGGTTCAGAAAGGCCAGCTCCTGATCTGTGATGGTTCTGGCCTGGTGAGCAAAGGACTTGTGTTGTCTGACAGGCGTAGTAGTAATAATAATAATAATGGATACTTATATAGCACACTATCCAGAAATCTGCTCTAGGTGCTTTACAAAAACACTTTGTTAACATAAAAAATTACATCTATGTTACATACACATACCAAAATGTGACTACACACACACACACACACACACACACACACACACACACTGCATACATACATTTTAACATACATGTGTATCTAACAGCTAACACATATGCACACATAGGCAGGCACAAACTTACATAAACTCACGCACACACAATACACATTCATATACATGCATGTAGTTATGTACACATACATATATATACACACATAGTCAAGCACAGCTAACGCAAAGGAAGTGGACCTGCCACAATTGAACTTACTGCTGAGGGAAAAGGTGGGTTTTGAGACGAGATTTAAAAGATGCGAGGGAATCAGAATGACGGAGGTTATCAGGGAGCTTGTTCCACGTCTTTGGCGATTGAAAAGAAAACAATCTGTGTCCATAGGTCTTACTTCTGACGTGAGGTATCCTGAGAAGTCGAGTATCAGAGGAAGAACGGAGCTGGCGAGATGGGGTATAGATATGGAGGAGTTCAGAAAGATACTTGGGGCCAGATCCATTAACTGCAGAAAAGGTCAGAGGCCAAAAGGTTAAAGCACTGGGCTTTCAATCTGAGGGTCCTGGGTTCGAATCTCAGTAATGGCGCCTGGTGAGTAAAGGGAGACGATTTTTTTTTATCTCCCTGGTCAAAATATGTGCTGACCTGCTAGTGCCTGAACCCCCTTCATGTGTATACGCGCAAGATGATCAAATACACACGTTAAAGAGCCTGTAATCCATGTCAGCATTCTGTGGGTTATGAAAACCAAGAACACCCAGCATGCACACCCCCGAAAACCTAATATGGCTGCCTACATGGCAGGGTAGAAATGGCCATACACATAAAAAGCCAACATATGTACATATGAAGTGAACACAGGAACTGCAGCCCACAAACCAACAAGAAGAAGCATTGTCTTAACTCTCTCACCACAGATTTCTCAGTGTAAAATTCAGGCTGTTCTCCCCAAGGAGACTGCGTGTCGCTAGAATGAGAGCACCACCCATTTAAAAAAAAAAAAAAATTAATTAAAAAAAAAAAGAAAAAAAGAAGAAGAAGAATGACTGCCTACAAGAGCGTTTGTTTTCCTATCAGAGCGGATTTTTTAACAGAATTCTGCCAGGGACAACCCTTTCTTAAAAGATTCCCAATGTCTGTGAGTTTTAACAGGGACACTGGGGCAAAACAATTGAATGCATTCTCGACGGGCGGAATAGCCGAATGGTTAAAGCGTTGGACTGTCAATCTGAGGGTCCCGGGTTCGAATCACGGTGACGGCACCTGGTGGGTAAAGGGTGGAGATTTTTACGATCTCCCAGGTCAACATATGTGCAGACCTGCTAGTACCCTAGTACCCCCTTCGTGTGTATATGCAAGCAGAAGATCAAATACGCACGTTAAAGATCCTGTAATCCATGTCGGCGTTCGGTGGGTTATGGAAACAAGAACATACCCAGCATGCACACACCCCGAAAACGGAGTATGGCTGCCTACATGGCGGGGGTAAAAACGGTCATACACGTAAAAGCCCACTCGTGTGCATACGAGTGAACGCAGAAGAAGAACAAGAATGCATTCTTAAAATATTTCCAATTCACACACTGATTTTTATATAATAGATTCCCACCACTAATGAGTCTGGGAGCAACAGAATGTACACATTGGTTTTTATGTAGAAGATTCCCAATGCTATCGAGTCTTAGCAGTAACGTGGGGGTAACAGAGCTGAGCATACCACTTCTTTTCAGATTCTAAATGCTAAGAAGTATCAAGAGCAGGCCAGGTGAAACAGAACAGAACACATTAACATTCTTAAAAGATTCCACAGGCTAAGACAAGTAAGAAGTATTAGCAGTAGCCCGAGGACAACAGAACAGACCGCAAATATTCTCGAAAGATTCCCAAAGCTAAAAAAACCCTTCATAGTCTGGGCGAAACAGAACTGAACACGCTTTTTCTTAAAAGATTCCCAATGCTAAGAAGTTTTAATCATAAACATAAAATGAACTTCTTCTACATCATAAAATAAAAACAAATTGTCTAAGTGACTCTTTCTGTCTGTCTGTCTGTGTGTGTGTGTATGGGGGTTGGGGGTGGGAGCGTTCTGCGTTTAATTTGAATAGCATGAGAGTTTAAAAAGAACCAGGTTCAACTAAAACTGTCTTTAAAATATCTTACTTCCCAAAGTCAACATTTTGCCCCAGTTCACACCAATATCATGAGCAGCCACTTCACAGCAAGTAATGATCTACATCTGCACAGATTTCTCTGTGTGAAATTCAGGCTGCTCTCCCCAGGGAGAGTGTGTCGCTACACTGAGAGCACCACCCATTTTTTTGTATTTTTTCCTGCATGCAGTTTTATTTGTTTTTCCCATCAAAGTGGAATTTTCTACAGAATTTTGCCAGGAACAACCCTTTTGTTGCTATGGGTTCTTTTACGTGCGCTAAGTGCATGCTGCACACGGGACATCAGTTTATCGTCTCATCCAAATGACTAGCTTCCAGACCACCACTCAAGGTCTAGTGGAGGGGGAGAAAATATCAGCGGCTGAGCCGTGATTCAAACCAGCGCGCTCAGATTCTCTCGCTTCCTAGGCGGACGCGTTACCTCTAGGCTATCACTCCACTTGTTTGAGAGTCATAGTCCTTTGCAAAAGACTAAGCTGCAAATGACCTCCCACTGCAGTGGAGAAACCACTGACCATACAGCTCTCACTCTGCTGCTGGCTCAGCTGTAAGCTATTGTCAATCGGTCACATAAGCTCATTGTCCACAATGTATCACTGCCATAAAAAGTTAAAAAATTGAACAAAATCTGCTGTGACAACAAAAGAGTAACTCAACACAATAATAATAATAATAATAATAATGGTATTTATATAGCGCTGAATCTTGTGCAGAGACAAATCAAAGCTCTTTCGCACCAGTCATTCACACACATCCATAACTCTAAAACTGTAGAAACTAAAGACAAGGAAGAGGCAGGCAAGGGAGGCTGGCTATTTTGGGAAGAGGTGGGTTTTAAGGACCAGACTCGAAAGAGCTGAGTGTGGAGACTTGACGAAGCGAAAGAGGAAGTTCATTCCAATCGCAACAACAAGCAGCAACAGGTCTCACTCACGTCAGAGCTGCTCCGGAGCTGGTCCAAAAAGCAAGAAGACAGCATCAGATGGTAGTTGCCGGGCATCAGCCCTCGCTGCTCCAGTTCCAAGATGGAGATGTAGAGCGCGGTGGGCTCTATGAAGCAGAACACGTTGTGGCCCATGAAACGGATGAGCCCCAGCGTGTCGATGCTTGTCTTCACTTCCTGCTGAGGGACACGGCAGGTATTGTAGCTTTGAAAACTGGAGGTTTGTGTGGCCAGTATATATATGTGTGTGTGTGTGTGTGTGTGTGTGTGTGTGTGTGTGTGTGTGTGTGTGTGTGTGTGTGTGTGTGAGTGTGTGTGTGTGTGTGCACGTGTGTTTGTGTGCTTGTGTGTGCACGTGTGTGCACGCGCACGTACATGTTTGTGTGTGTGTGTGTGTACATATGTACATTGTACCTTTGTGTGTGTGGGTGCGTGTGTGTGTGTGTGCATGTGTGTGTGCGTGCGCACGTACATGTTTGTGTGTGTGTGTGTGCGTATGTACATTGTACCTTTGTGTGTGTGTGGGGGGTGTGTGTGTGTGTGTGTGTGCGTGTGTGTGTGAGGGGTGTAGGGGTGTTGGGGGTGACTACACACTTCAGGAAAAGCACACAAACAAGTGTGTATATATGTCCTCTGTATGGGTGAAGTTAGTTATGAAAAGCCAAAGAAAAACAAAAAACAAAACAAGTCCCAACACAGCTGACCTACTATTCTCATTGTGCAACATTCACAACTCATCCAGTTCTTAAAAACCAATGCAGCCATTTAATTCCAGCTGCCAGTGTAAAATAAAGTAAAGAGAAAGAAATATTGTGATATATATATATATATATATTCTCAGCTATGTGATCAAGGAAGAAAATTAAGACACATTTTCTTCTCAACAATGAAGCCTTTTTCTCCTTCCATCAGCAGCCAACAGCATGTATTCAGACATACTGAAAGTAACAACTAACACACACCACTAATGGAACAAAAGTCCTCAGCCTGCTACTTTTAACGGGATACTGTCTCTTACATAATTCAAAAACACTAACCTTATCATCATATCTTTCTTCCTTTCTGCTGCTGCAGTTAAGACAACTGACAATTTTTTTTATATTCATCAATGAGAAGGCAAAAATAATATGCAGACACATTGTTATTGTATTGTATTGTATTGCATTGTATTGTATTGTCTTCTTATTCTTCTGCGTTCGTGGGCTGCAACTCCCACATTCACTCGCATGTACACGAGTGGGCATTTACGTGCATGACCGTTTTTACCCCGCCATGTAGGCAGCCATACTCCGCTTTCGGGGGTGTGCATGCTGGGTATGTTCTTGTTTCCATAACCCATCGAACGCTGACATGGATTACAGGATATTTAACGTGCGTATTTGATCTTCTGCATGCGTATACACACGAAGGGGGTTCAGGCACTAGCAGGTCTGCACATTTGTTGACCTGGGAAATCGTAAAAATCTCCACCCTTTACCCACCAGGCGTCGTCACCGTGATTCGAACCCAGGACCCTCAGATTGAAAGTCCAACGCTTTAACCACTCGGGTATTGCATCCGTCGTATTGTAACATTCTTTTTGTCACAACAGATTTCTCTGAGTGAAATTCATGCTGATCTCCCCAAGGCGAGCGCATCACTACTCAGAGAGCACCACCCATTTTCTGTTGTTGTTTTTCTGCCTGCAATTTTAATTGCTTTCCTATCGAGGTGGGTTTTTTCCACAGAATTTTGCCAGGGACAACCCTTTTGCTGCCGTGGGCTCTTTTACGTACGCTAAGTGCATGCTGCACACTGGACCTTGGTTTATCGTCTCATCTGAATGAGCGCCTATGATGAGGAACCTGTGAGGGACAGTGGGTAAACTGGTCAACCCTGGGTTTCTTTTTATCCGCAAAGTATCCAGCTGACTTCAACATGCTGATTCCAGATTCCAGATTTCCTTTCCTTTCACCCCTTTTGGGGAATGGAGGATTACCAATAAACAAAAGAACAAAATAAACATGAAAAAAAAAACCCGAACTAATCACTGAACTGCATTAACAATACTCATGCAGCAAATAACAACATCAAATTCTCAAACGCATACACATGCTCAAAACAATCTATAATATAAACTCGCTAAGGGTGAAGTCAATTCTGCTCTACGGATGCGAGACATGGCGGACAACACAGACGATGCAGCAGAAGATTCAGACATTCTTCAACACCTGTCTGAGGCGCATCTACAAGATCCAATGGCAGGAGAAGATCCGAAACGTGGGGCTGGATCGGACACACCCTCAGGAAGCCAGCGTCCAGCATCACACGCCAAGCCCTGACCTGGAACCCGCAGGGAAAGAGGAAGAGAGGCCGGCCTCGCAACAGGTGGAGGCAAGATACCGAGGCAGAGCTGAAGCAGCAAGGGACCAACTGGACTGGAATGGCCAGAACAGCCCAGAACAGAGTGCGATGGCGAGGGGTCGTCGATGGCCTATGCTCCACCAGGAGCGATGGGCAAAATGAAAATGAATGAAGGGATTCTCAACAAACCAAAAAGTCACCGTAAAACCACCTCTCTCATCAGTATTCTCATCAAGACAGTTTCCCATCCTCTCCACTTCAGTCCCTTCTACTGACCTCCAAACAGGGGGTCTTAGATTTCCATGGTTCTCTGACCTACACCTGCAGTTGCAAGCTTTGCATCAGCGATATTTGCTTTGGGTTTGTTTGTGTTTCCCTCCCACCCCCCTTCTCTAAAGGTTTTTCGTTTGAACAATAAAAGTACTGTGTAGCAATGTGAGTGTGTGCTTGCGTGCAGATCCACTCACCTTGGAGTTGGAGTCTGATCCCTCCACCTGCCTCCACCACCGGCGTTCCTCCATGTCCACTGGGGACAGGACCTCGCATGGACACAGCGGATACATCAGCTGAATTGAGTGACAGAACTTGTGCCGGATGTACGACTGACGCATCTGCATCTTCCACCACTGCATCAGGAGTCTCTCTGGGGAGCTCTCTGAGGTGGGGGAGGTGGGTGGTGACTCGGCTGTCAAGGGCAGGCTCTGGTGCTCCTGCTGGTGCCTCTGCCATCTCAGCACATGGTCACAGGTGAGGGTGGACGAACGCTTGTGGCAGGTCCTCAAACACCTGTGCCCCACGATCAGGATGGGGCTCTCCAGCCACTTCTGGATGCGGTTTGAGGATATTCTGCTCATGGCCCAGTTCTTGTGTATGTCAATCATGATCAGCAGGATGTAGACGATGCTGACGGCCTTGCCGTGGTCCTCGGCTGTCATGACCTGACTCCACACCGCCGGGAACACTTTGTGCTCAAGCATGGGGTGCCCGAACACACTGTAGCCCACCACGTTCTGTCTGACCAACTCCTGCAGGGTGACCATCAAAATTCCCTTGACGCTGACCATTTTCACATATGTTCTGCCCCACAGAAACAGAGGGTCGGTCTCCTCTGTCGACAGATTATCGTAATGGTGACACACAGAGATCTCCTTGTTCTGAGCTTTCTTCAAGAAAGCTACAAGTTCCTTCGATGGTTGCTGCATCTTTAGGTGTGACTGAAATGTTTTGTTATGTAAAAGGTTGGTCGTGGTTGGAGTTTCTCCACTGGCATCTTTCTCTTGGAAGAAAATAGAATCATCCACATCAACTTCTCCATCACAGGGTTCAGGGTCAGGGCAAAGTGTTTCTGAAATTCTGGCATCATCATGGCCTTCCTCTGGTTGCACAAAATGGAAATCATCTGGGGTTCCTGAAGAAAACAAATCACACGTTTCTCTGTTTGCTAATGTCACCAAAGGATTTTTGGATGATTCGTCTTTTGCACAGGTGTCACGTTGGTCATCATGACGGTCGTCCCGTCTGAAGGCAGAACGTGGCTGGCTGTCTGGTGCATTGCAATTATTCTCACAGGAACCTGAAGAACACTTTCCTGCACAGTTTGGTGAAGTGGGGGCCTGTATCAAAGGCTGCTCAACAGATGTGGCATGGTATGGGCTGGGAACACAGCCGCTCTTGGCCTCTGAGTGTCCAGGACTGACGTCCTCAGGACTGGAAATGGTATGCCCTGCATCAGATGTAGTTACCAGGCTGCTGACATGCTCCGAGTACATGATTTCACCGTGGGAAGACTTGACCAACAGGACAGGCCTTACTGGCTGCTGTAGCTGATCATACATTTGTTTCAACTGTTGAGAGACACCCACAACCTGGCGACTGTTTTCATGGCCATCGCCTTTTCCCCCCTGTTTCATTTCTGCTTGAGAGTGCTGGTTTACATCTGCAGCAATGTCTGATGGAACTCCCAGATGGTTCTCATGGGTCTGCCCAGGAGCCAGCTTTGGATGTTTTGTTGGCACTGGATCATTATCTGAAAATGGAGGTTTCAGTATTGTGATTTTTCTCTTTTCTTTCCATCTGCCCAATACCTCACATGGAGCTGGACCCTGCGCTACGTTTCTGGCTTCCTGAGGACTTGGCTCTGAATCCAACTCTTCATTCACATCATCATCATCGTCACCATCACCTTCTTCATCTTCTTCCCATTCATCTTCATCATCTTCATCAGCCCCACACCTCTCAGTCCCCTCTTCAAGGTCCAGAGAATCTGCTGAGCCAGAGTTGTCTAGCCTGTCACCAGAACACCCAGCACTGTGCCTGTCAGCAGTGTGCACTGTGACAGGACCTGCCCCCCTGTTCATGGGTTCTGCCTCAGACACACCAGCAGGTCTCTGTCCTGATGAGCTCATGGTCTGTCCAGCATCCTGTGTAGCAGGGGGTGGTGATGGTCCACCAACCCACTCCACATCCTCGTAATCAGAATCCGAGTCCAGGAGCAGCAAGGTGGTAGTAATGTACCTTCCGGCAGCACCTTTTTTGGCCATGTTGGAGTCTCGCGAAGCAGCCATCGGAGGAGGAGGAGATGGCCAGTGGGAAGAAGAGGAAGCAGTGCGAACTATGCAGCTGCTGGATGACGCTGCAACAGAAGCTGAGGTACGTTGAGGACGCGTGCAGCCCCCACCACCGCAACCACCATCATCACTGCCACTGTTGTTACCATCCACGTCAATATGGAGTGCTGGGGAAGGCTCCACTATGATGAGGTCACTGTCCTCCACATCATCTTCCATCTTTACACCCCTGTGGACTGTGCTTCACCTGTATGACATGTGCTTGTTGTCCGACCTTTCAACAACGATGGGTCCTTCAACGCTCTGCTGCCTGACCTGTTGGAAAAGAACTTGTCAGTCATTCCTCTACTCCGACAGGCGCAACAGCCGAGTGGTTAAAGCGTTGGACTGTTAATCTGAGGGTCCCGGGTTCGAATCACGGTGACGGCGCCTGGTGGGTAAAGGGTGGAGCGCCGGAGATTTTTACGATCTCCCAGGTCAACATATGTGCAGACCTGCTAGTGCCTGAACCCCCTTTGTGTGTATATGCAAGCAGAAGATCAAACACGCACGTTAAAGATCCTGTAATCCATGTCAGCGATCAGTGGGTTATGGAAACAAGAACATACCCAGCATGCACACCCCCGAAAACAGAGTATGGCTGCCTACATGGTGGGGTAAAAACGGTCATACACGTAAAA
>JAAQRG010300316.1:0-15113 GCA_011634625.1 Babylonia areolata
CACCCCTCTCCACGGTTTTCTGATTTCCTCAGGGCGTCACCAAGCGTCAAGCCTGTCCACCCCCGGATGTTGTCTTCCCATCTCTTCTTCTGCCGTCCTCTCCTTCTGCCTCCTTGTACGGTGCCTTGCAGGAACGTTTTTGCAAGACCAGATGATCGGGAGATGTGTCCATACCACCTAAGTTTGCGTTTTTTCACTATGGACAGAAGGTCTTCGTAGGGTCCAATACTTTGCTTGATTCTGTTCTTCACTTCCGTGTTGGTGATGTGGTCTCTGTAGGAGATGCCAAGTAGTCTACGAAAGCATCTCATCTCGACAGCTTGGATTCTTCTCTCGATGTCTGCAGTCAGGGTCCAAGTCTCGCAGGCGTAGAGCAATATTGATATAACCAGGGAACGCATCAGTCTGATTTTTGAGCTGAGAGCGATGTTTTTGTTGTTCCAGATGGTGTTCAGCTTGTTGAGTGCCGTTGTTGTTTGGGCAATTCTCGAGAGTACACTCACCCTCACATAATTCAAAGTGTTTTGTTTGGCAGACAGTGTATTGGAAAAGTGACAATATTAGTAAGAGGGGTGGAGGGCGAGAAAAAGAAGAAAAGGGGGGGGAAAAACTGAGAAAAGAAAACAAAAGTGAAAAAAAAGTTTTTTTCTTGTTCAGTGAGAAAGGCATGTGAAACTTATATATATATCTATATATATATAAAAGAAAAAAAAAAGCTCCGTGGACTGCATGCAACTGAGTCTCTCAACAAAAACAACAGACATACATTGAGTCAGGCGCACACTCACAACCAGTAACCCAAAAACACGCAAAAAAGAAACTTCATCTTTAACATCAACCTAGTAATGCTACATACTGTCAAACAGAGCCATCTAGAACTATCAAGTGAACAAAATTATCCGGTATAGTTTGACCTAAGGGACAACAGCCTGTTATTTGCACTCCTTAATTAAGTGGTCTATCCATTACCCCCTGGTCGTACCGACTGAAAGAGTTATATTTACCCACTCGAGTCCCTCCCCCAGAAGGTACAGAGAAGACATGTCCCTCTACAACTGAACTCCACTTTTCATTTGTAGTCCTTTCGCTTCAAATGGGTGAAACAAACTTGACAGTGGGTGGGCACAGACTTTGCAGGACGACAGCCGATTTCTTTTCAATGGTAAACATGTTCTAAAACAAAATCAACTGAAATGTCATGACTTCAGTTCCGATTTTTTTTTTCCTAAAAAAAGAAAAAACAGAAAAAAGTTTTGTCCATAAAATAATGTTCGGATAAATTTACCAATTTCTCTTCCCGTCTCGTAGTCAAACTTGTACATCTTGAAGTCCTCTCCTCCTGCTACAAAGAACTTCTCACTCTGGTGAAGGGAGGCAGAGTTGATGGGAGCATCTGCCTCAAACTTCTTGATCTCCGTGAGCCTGTTGGACACAGTGCAAGAAAGGTGGTGGTGAATGTCCTGTTCATCATCATCAATCATAAAGCCCCATCCTAAAAACCACAAACAACAAAGCATGAAGATGGTGATTCCATTAAATTCTAAATCAAATGGTGATGTGAATGGTGAAAACACAAACTGTCATCACTACAAAGAAAAACAAGGATACACTGCCTGAATATGAACAAGCCCTTTTGTTAATTAGCAGAAAAGCCAGTTTCTCCCTCTACTGCAACTTTTGACTTTTGGGGTTGGGGAAAGATGGAATGGGTGCAAGGGATGGGGGGTGGCATTGATAACTTTCCATTCAACTCTGACATACTCAAATTGAGGTGAACCTCACAGCCATCAATATTTTCAACCGTGCATTTACCACAGGTGAGAGTATCTCAACAGGATACAGGGGCAATTAATAAGATACAGGGGCAATTGATGTTTTTACTGGAAAGCCCAGGGAGATGGAAGACAATCTATCAAATACATGAAATGATCTTTTTCTGATGTCTGAATCAAAGCATGTTGCTTTTAAACCAGCCTCAAATCGGCCATTTCAGGGCTGAAAACCTGTCAAATTATAACCAGCCATAGAAAAACCAAACAGTATTAAAAGGCAAGTGAAAGTAATATGAAAAAAAAGCACTCAACTCACAGTGCAAGGGAAGTAACTTTTCTTTTCAAATTCCTTTTAAGACTGATTTTTGCAGCAAAAAAAAAAAAAAAGAAAAAAAAAAAGAAAAAAGAAAAAAAGAAAGAAATGAAATACAAAAAAATTTCAGTGGTGGCTATGAAAATGAAAAAAAAAAAAAATCATATGTCAACACAGAAGTAGGCAATTTTTGGTCCACGCATCACAGTGGTGGGAGAAGACATAAACAGGAACTGCCCCCATGACTTACGTGTCAACATTGTAGAAGGCAATTTTTTGACCATACGTGACAATGATGGTGTTGCCGTTAGGACTCAGAGCCAGGCTGGAAGGAGCGCAGTCAAAGGTAAGCTGCTGAATCTCCTGGCAGGTTTCTAGGGTCCACAGCCTGCAACATGTGAACACACACACACACACGCACACACCATTAATGCTCCAAATTACTGTAAAACAATTGTATTGGTCCAAATCCAACAGAATGCAGATGATGGGTACCTGCTTAACGTAAAAATAAGGTCTGAAGTATTGTTCTAATAAAATTGGCACTAATCCAGAATGAGTTTGAACTGAACATAAAACTGTCCTCATTCAACATGCACAGAACCTGTATTCTGCTCAAAGTCTGCCATTCAATGCTGTCTGCATTTAAACAACATCATAAATGCTTAGTTCTCTTTAAACAAAGAAGATAAAAGTGCCTCACCATGGAGAGAAAGAGAGAGATAATTCCAGATCATGAGAAAAGAAGAGTTTAAATAGTCACAGTAAAGAAAATCTGCAGCACAGTTACTGATCATTTAATTTCTCATTCAAAAATGTTTGTTCATCCCAGTCACATTCATGGATAATACCAATGGAGTAGATTAATTTATGATAAGCAATATTTCAAAATTCACACATGTTCATCCCAATTTACACTATTTTTCATAAAAAAACAACAACAAAATGAAACACTCTGTATTTAGAATACCATGATGATACACATAAAAGACTAAATGAGGTTAAAAATCATTGTTATTGGACATACAATTTCTGGAAAGAAGTCTATTAAAACTTTAAAAGTTCCTTGTCATGAAATTGAACATCACATGTTTAAAAACTCTGTGTGTGTGTGTGTGTGTGTGTGTGTGTGTGTTATTTTTCATAATGAACCATAAAAATCCCAAGACATCATTCAAAAAAACATAATTTGACCTGTTTCACACAATCAGCTGCCTCTGGAACCTGATCATTCTTAGACTGTGTGCTCACCTAACAGTTTTGTCGTCAGAGGCACTAATAATCTTCTTGGCGTCACCTAGAAACAACGCCCCCTTGATGTTGGAGGTGTGACCAGCAAATGATCTTGGGTCTGAAAAAAAAGAAAAGAAAAGAAAAGAAAAGAAAAAGGTCAGTCTGTGTCCAATCTTCCAGCACCATGAGACACACCTGAATTACCTTGTGGTTCTTTGACAACAAGCTGATCTCATTCCTTTTTAAATATCATGCGTGTACACACACACACACAAACAACTCAGACTGATTACAAACGATTTCAAGTTATAATGTTAACACACATCACTGATCATATTCACCTGATCGGTTTAAAAATACAAATTTGTACCTGATCAGGCTGATGTGTTAAAACAACAACCCATCAAAGGTCTGAAAATTGACAATAAGCTTTCTTGGAATAAACATTCCACTGCACTCACTAAAAAGAGCAACAATCAGTGAATGTCTAAGAAAAATGAAGTTTTTTAATGTGTGCAAGCAGATGCTCCAAATGTTTTACACGTCTGATGTCAGCAGCATTTTAACGTTTGATGCTGTGTGTTGAGGTGGAAACTTGACCAAACATGACGAAGGCAGGGTGGAAAAAAATCATTAGGAAAGTGTGTGGGGTAGTTGGTAAAAGACAAGACACTTTTAGCAACATGTACAGTAGAAAACTAACATACAAATGACAATTTCAACAGGTGAAACACATCTATTACATGATGACACTGGTAGCAGATGGTCAGACAGAAGTGGCAGGTATAAAGTTTCATGCGCAAGAACATCTACTTACATGAACTCATTCATCCCTACAGCCATTCTCACATTTAGCCAAAAATTGAAACATTCACTCTCATAAGAGCGACACTAACACGTGTGTACACATGTGTGTATACATGCATGTTTTACTGATATATATTGATTTACTAATAGATTTACTGAAAAATATGGGTGTTGGTTGCTTTTATCTGTAAATATTATTGTATTTTATCTAAGTGTGTGTGTATGTTTGTGTGTGGTTTGTTTTAGTTTATCCACTGGCATTGTGTATTCTTATTTGATGAGTTTCACTTTCTTTTTTATGGTGCGCATGATAATTTCATGTTTGTAAAATTTGTGTAATAAATCTGTGACCACACAAACTGATTTCCATGCGGGTTAGTAAGTGTTTTTGATTGACTGGCTGATTGTGCACTAACTTCCTGAAAGATCCTTACCCATCAACAACTCACTATCCCACTATGAGGCATTCAATCCCAGATCTTCAATATTCCAAAGCTGTCACAAAAGGAAGTATTTGCATAGTGAGCAGATGACTACAGGCAGGTCCTAATTTCACAATCACAGAGAAGAAAATCAACTTTGCAGTGCAATGACCCTGCACCAAGTAAGTTTCTGTAAGGTGATGGAACACTGTGCTGCTCTGCCAAGCAGACAGCCAGCACATAGCTGACAATATAAACACGAAATGTATTACCCAACACTTTAAATGTACAATAACTTTTTTACCAGCATCAGGTTTGTTCAAATCATACACCCTCAGCAGCTTCTCGTTGCTTCCTGTCAGCAGCAAGGTACCATCCTTGTTGAAGTCCACACTCTTCACAATGTGTTTGTGGCTGAAGGTCTGAAGTTCCTCCCCCTTCTCTGCATCCCAGATTTTTCTATGACAGATATGTGGCATATGACTGAAATTAGCATAATTACATAACGATCCCTCAGAGGAAACACACACTCAACTGAGAAACCTAAAATTAAGGAATTCACACCAGAGCATATGTGTACATACACATATCAAAGTCACAAACTCTGCTAAATTTGTCATCTCCTCTTCTTTCTGTGTATCAGGGCCATCCACTCATCACTGTTTCAATCTTTGTGTCTTTGTCAGTTTCAGTGGAAAAAGAGAAAAAAGGGAGAGATTGACAATCTTGCTTTCAAGCTCACTGAGCCTGCTGATGAGGGAAGCATGAGACTTCTGTCTCACAGGTCTGTGAGGAATGTAGAACTTTCAAATCCCAAAAGCAAATTATAGCAATGATTTTCAGTCAAGATAAAAAGTGTGGACCAGCTTCAGTGTTGGTTCCCTAACCCCCTTCATGGATGCAAAAGAGAAAAAATCACATTCCCGTAATTAATTCAGCAATCCACATCAGTGTTTACTAGTCTACTGATGCACAAAACACAAGTTTACACAACTAGCAAGCATTCATCCTCCAAAATGTAATATGACTGCCTGACAAAAGATTTACGGCCCTAATATGATCTAGACATATACAGTCCATTACAGGTCTATAAACGTGCAGGTGCGCGTATTGTAATAATGTAAGTGATAATTGTTCAAACAATATAAATCTATCATTTTATCATATATTCTGTTGAAACCTTAGACAAATTTCTCTTACTGAATATAAAAAGTATTTTGTATCTATTGTGTTCACTGTTCTTTTAAATTGTAAAAAAATAATAATATACAAAGCACAGTAGAAGCAGACAAAATCTCCCCCACTTACGCGGAGAAATCAGCGGCCCCAGTGGCAGCCCGTGTGGCATCTCTGTTCAAAGTTGCGCCCCACACAGCTCCTTTGTGGCCTTCAAAGGTTCCAATCCAGTCCCCTGTGTCTCCCTGGCGAATCATGGGCTTGCCATCTAAAAGTTACAAGATTATTCATGTCAGTAAACTGAAACAATGATCATAGGAACTAAACAAAAACTCTCTTCCATCAACCAAACTTGGCAGTACATCCATCTCAGTCAGAAACCTTGGTACTATCCTTGACAACACACTGTCTACACAAAACTCCGTCAAAAGTTTATCAGACAGACCTGTCAATCCTGCTATTGTCAATTACAGCGCATCAGTTCCATTTGGAAATATCTGTCCACTGATGCACCATCTAGACTTGTTTCTCTAATTCTCTCCTGCCTCGACTAACTGTAACAATTGTCTGGTTTGCTTGCTTGCTTCATCCATTCACTCCCTTCAGAACATACAAAACTCTGCTGCCCAACTTGTCCTCAGAAAGATAAGATCTGAGCACATTGCTCCTCTTTTGCAACATCTCCATTCGCTCTGTCTCACACAGAATAGAGCACAAGATAAGCAGTATGTCATTAATGAATTAACAAATATGCCCCTTCCTATCTCTATAGCTGTCTTAACCTCTACACCCGATCTCACTCTCTACGATCAGCTTTGGACCCACTGTGTTTCAGCAGACCCAGATTCAAACACTCCACAGCTGGAACCGCTCCTTCAGTCCTTGTCTCTGGACCTTGCATTTGGAATGAATTACTTCTTTTGCATCATCAGGTTTCTGCACTCAGCTCTTTCAAGTCTGGCCTTAAAACCCACCTCTTCCCAAAACAGACTCCCCACCCCCTCCCCTGTCCTCCTCTACCCCGCCTCTTCCTTGTTGTCAGTTTCATCAGCTTTGCATAGAAAAAAAAGAAGAAAAAAAATGTTATGCAGGCATGTGAATAACTTGTGTGTAAGCGCTTTCATTTGTCTCTGCACAAGATTCAGCACTATAACTACCAATTATTATTATAATTATCATTATTATTATCATCAATATTCTAACAGCTACAAATTAAAACCTATGCCTGCCTCCCTTTCTCTTTTTCAGGAACTCCAACCCCCCTCCAGCCCTCACTGCATCCCCCCCTCACCCCCCCCCCTCCCTTTTCACCCCCAACTCCCTCCTGGTCCCCTTCAACCTCAACCACCACCCTAACCCCCAGTACCCTTTCTTACATCTGCTCACAGACCTCCCCCCCTCCTCAACCCACCCAGTCCCTCATCACCCAATGCCAACCCCCCACAACTTTTTCTTTGGTACCTGTGAGAGAGGTCCCTACTCAAATGGGCTCCAGTGAGAGTAGGATCACTGGATAACTGAGTGAGTGCACACATGCATTTGTGTGTTTGCTGAGAGGGGAGGGAAGGGGGAAAGGTGGGGTGGAGGTGGCTTGTCTGTGTGGCGTGGTATATTATAAGGAGGAAGGGTCTGTGGGAGGAAGTTGAGTGTGTGTGTGTGTGTGTGTGTGTGTGTGTGTGCATGTATGTTTATATGTGTGTGTGTGTGTGTGTGTTTGCGTGTGTGTGGTGTGGCTGGTGGGAGGAGGCATAGGGTTAAAGGAGTTGCAAAGAGGAAGGATGTACAGATGGAGAGGATGATGAGGGTGACAGAGTAGGAAAAGACTTAATACCTGTGTGCACAATTTACAAGGGAAAGCAAGGCGAGGACAGAATGCTTCAATGCATGTGCAGTTCTCAATACACTACTGTGCCCAGTAGTGACTTCTGAGATTTTTTTTACCTGTGGTCTGTTTTGAACTTTTTTAATTTATTTTATTTCATTTTATTGTGTTACTTGTGATCAATGCAGGTATGCCAAAATAATGGGGCAGAACTAAGATTTCCTGTTTATGCTCTCTCTCTCTCTCTCTCTTGTAACAGAGAAGGAAGAAAGACAATGTCATCAGCAGGCTTGCCAAAAACAAAAAAACAAAACAAAACAAACAACAAAAAAACAACAACAAAAAACCAAGTGACACCCCCCACCCCCTCCCAATCTCAGTGTTTCAACTCAGACTATGGGTTCAGATAAGCATTTAAAATGTTTCTCCTCCAGAACTGCTACTAATGTTAACAGAACAGACTCACTGAGAATACAGTCTCAGCAGTGTTAATTGAGGATTTCAAATATCCCCTTTTGATGGAAGCCTAGCTGGTTCCACTCCAGTTTAAAAAAAAAATCCTTTCTTGTGTTTCCCTCTTCTACCACATGAAGCTCCGACTCGTCTGCACACTGGCAACAAAAATAATAACCGACAACATTCGAAGTACTAGATCTACTTTATCAGTGAATGAGTGGTAAGTTGAATAACATATTGTACTGGCTGTTGATTCAAATATAAGGAAAGCAATATATTTGTCTCCTGCGATATATCAGGCTATGTGTTGGCGTTATTTCCTAGAATACTTTCCCCCCCGACAGATTCGGACTAAATGAGTGAGATGCGTGATTGTTCGTCTGGTTTTATGATCTAATCGTCGTCTCCAAGTTGTTTGTCTGCTATTTCAATTACTCGTCCGTTTTCAAAATAGTCACCGAACGTCATTAACAAAAGGAACTGACACACTCTAGACTCACCTTTACAAGCGCTGATAAGAAAATACCCATACGGAGTGACATCACTGAATGCCAAATCGACGACTGGCCGAGTGTGTCCGCTACACGTTAGTGGTGTCTGCCTGAGACTCGCCATGTTCCGCACCGATCGTTTTCTTTCCCGGATGCCGGAAAACATCTTTTCGTAGGAAATGTACACAACCGCAATGTTCAGCTGAATTGTTTCAAGGAAAGTAGTTTGTGTTTTTCGTTTTATGTTTCTTTTATAACAGCGACAATAAGTGTAAGGCTCTTGAAACTTACGTTTATGATTGCGCTTTTAAAGTATTTTGACTTGCAATTCTTCTTCGGAGATTTTCTCATGAATATTACTGAGCTCCCGGTTACTGGCTGCTCAGTATTGGTTTTGACAGAGTATTTGTGGTGCACGGGATGAACGAAAAAAAAACAAGGAGCTTTCAATAGTTAACATAAAAGCAAGAACAATAACTTTTGCTTTTTAAAGGTACACAATTTTCAAAATAATGTTGTTCAGTGTTTCCAGTCAAATACGGAGAGCTTCGGATTTTTCATGGTGGTTTATTTATTTATTTATTTATAATTTATATATATATATATATTTTTAAATAAGTTTATTATCATTATTTTTTAAAATAATTAGTTTGATTTACAGACTAATAATCACCATTGGTGACACACTAGCAATACTAACAATCGCAATTAACCGCAGCTTTCTATCTCAGTCATGGAATGCGCATGTATACATGAGAAAGGGTTGGGGGTCTTTTATGTTTTCATCAGTGTCAGTTGCTTGAGTCTGGACTGGCAACCTAAATATAATTGCTTGCTTGCTTTATTTATTTACTTATTCATCTATTCATTTACTTATCTGTAACAGGGCCGCCAGTGAAATTGTTCTCTTCAGTCAGTTGCCCCGCAGAGAGAGAGAGAGAGAGACCGGCGAGCGTGTGCATGTTCATGTCCCGTGTTAACTTTAGCGTGATTACTTCTCCTTAAGTCTCCTCCTTCAAATACTTGGGTGCCATTGTGTCAGACGAGGGTTCGAAATCAGAGGTCCTGTCCAGAATCGCGCAGACTACTGCCGCACTGAGTCGATTGAAGACTATATGGAAGGACAAAAAGATCTCCCTCTCGTCCAAAATCAGACTAATGCGCTCCCTCATCTTCTCAATATTTCTATACGCTTGCGAATCCTGGACCCTCACTGCAGAACTCCAGAGAAGAATCCAGGCCCTGGAAATGAGATGCCTCCGCAAGATCCTGAACATTACATACAAAGACCACATCACAAATGAGGAAGTGAAAAGAAGAGTCCAAAACGCCATTGGCCCATTCAAAGACCTGCTAACCACAGTGAAGGAACGCAAGCTCCGCTGGTATGGACACGTCACACGATCAGACGGCCTAGCCAAGACCATCCTGCAGGGTACCGTACAAGGAAGGAGGAAGAGAGGCAGACAGAGAAAGCGGTGGGAGGACAACATCAAAGAGTGGACGGGCCTGCCATTTGCCACAACTCAAAGGGCCGCTGAGGACCGAGGCAGGTGGCGCGAGCTGACCAGGCAGTCATCCATGGTGCCCCAACGACCCACCCACGGGTCAAGGGATAGATGAGATGAGATGAGATTACTTCACGTGCAAAATAATATTCATCAGTGTTGGGTGGATGTGCTGCAGTGCATCTTGATATGTTTTTACGAAGTGAGTTCTCCTACCTTTCCTCAGTTGAATGGAAAACCAATACTTTCGTCAGTTCTCATTTAGCTTGAAAAGGGAAAAGGCAACAGCATTGTGTGTGGGCCTCTGTCAACCTGATCACAGGGGTATTCATTTACTTATTTATTTATTTCCCTCCTTGTACGAGTACAGTCCCTTGCCCTTTAATATCATGGCCACACTCTCCACTGAGTTCAGTCCTAGTTTACCCATGCAGTAACCGGCGTATTACGTTCCCCGTTCTCAATAAAGCCTTGAAGACTGAGAACTGGTGCTGATGTGGTGAGAGAACCCTGTCCAACCGGTTACAAATCTACTGATTTGTTCGTTTGCTTTAGTTTCTTTATTTATCTATTCATTGTAAAAGTGGATCAGATCATTCACAGTGTTCTTTAAATGTCAAGTTCTGAAATCAAATGATACGTACAGTTCAGTCGCGGACATAGCCTAAATCCATTAGCTGGACTGTTTATAGAGAGACTTACACGCCACGACAATATATACTGAGCAATAATTAATGGAATGACCACCGCAATTAAGGGCACCGCCGCTTAACATGCCGCTACCATGAGTGTGCACCGGCACATGTCTTTGTCAGTATTGAAAACAACGGACAACAGCTGTACATAACTAGCCTGGCCACGGTGCTTTCATTTGTTACTATGATGGCAGAATATGTGTAGCCCTACATGGAACACAGAAGTTAGATGTAAAAAAAATCTGAGCACATCTGCCTTCACGGTCCTTCTCCACCTGTACGATCTTCAACGGCCACTGTGACTGGCACCACCTCCCAACCTCAGTGCTGGGTCCATGTCGCCTGCCCTCATATTTGCAGACGTCCCTGTATGTAGTGGAAGACAGGCCGGTCTTCCTGCAGGTCAACATTTTATTTATAGTGACACTCAGTGAAACAAGCGGCACATGTACCAGTTCAGCCTTGTTGACTGAATTCGGAGCACATCAGTACACCGGCAGACAGGCGAAAACTACTGACACAATATCACACATGTTGCACACACCTTTCCACACACGTCAGTCACTCCCTACCACCCCCACCACACACACACACACACACACACGTTGACTGACAAACACGCACTGCACGCACTCACGGTGGCACGCACCCACTGCCAGTGTACGGCACACACACACACACACACACACACACACACACACACACACACACTCTGACACAAAATGAATCAGTGGGTGTGAACCTACCAAGGGAAACAACACATGCGCTAATTCCGAAATAAGCAAACAAGAGTTAGCCGACGTGGTAATTGTCGACAGCCTGGGATTTTTTCCATGGCTTTGAAGCGGAAAGAAGAAGAGAAGAAGAAAGAAGATTTTTTTTTCCAGATCATTATGGACACAAAACGAAAGGCAGAAATATTGTTAAGCTGTTTCGGGTACATTTTTCTTGCTGGGACAAGTTTATAAAGAGCTTTCTTGCGACTTGTATTTCAGTGGAAGTTTCGAGGCAGGCATTCCAACTGAGTGAAAGGACGTGGTGGAGTGAACCCCGAATAATGGCATCATTATGCTAATGTAATGTTCTACAGAGTATCACGTATACAGCGGCGCGTGTTAACTAGCACAACAGCAGACTGCCAGTAAAAGGGACATTAAGCTCGCTAAAGAATGAAAGAATTCTCGACAACCACCCACTACTGGTCTATTGCCCGCCGCCGGCAAAAATCTTCCGGCAAAACAGTTGCCTTACAGTTGGGTACTTAAGATCTGCGACAACGCGCTTAATTGCCATGTCACGTGTCATGGGGGAGAGGTGGGGTGTGTGTGTGTGTGTGTGTGTAGGGGTGGGGGGGGAGTTGACGATTGTAGAGATGCATTAAAATCTGTGGAATCACTTAGCCCTCACAAAACCCAGGCATCAATTGATGATATGCTTTTGGACCAAACTGAAAAAGTTTGGCGCAGACTGAAATAAGCTGCATGCAAAGAATAAAAGAGTGTGCAGAATCCGTATTGTGCATGGTGAACAAAGAGACAGACATTCTGATTTGCTCAGTGTAACGTCTTTTCTTTTTCACTTTCTTCCTTTGTCTGGAAAAAAAAAAAAAAAAAAAAAAAAAATCCGGAAGGAAGTTTCCATGCAACTTTGAAACTCATTTTAACCTTCCTCTGTTACAAGAGCGCGGGTAGCTAATTGCAGATTATCATTGATATCTTTCTCCTATATTCATAGACCTGCATGGTGTTCAAGATTTTTTTTTTCCATTATTTTAGAACAGGAATCGAAACATTAACAACACACAACAATAGACAGAAATCAATTGCCTATATATTTGAAAGATAATGATAATTAATGTCTGTATCACGAAATTAAATGATCAGTCATTGTGTTTTGCAAATGTTTCACGGACAGATGAGATACAACACGTACGTACGTGTCCGTGTGTGTGTGTGTGTGTGAAATGGTTGAAAACAAACAAAAAGGGGTTTGTGGCCAGGAACATGACCACCAGTGCAATTGTTGGTGGCTGTTTTTCACGTGTGGAAAAAGCAATGAAACGAGATGCAGTCGGTTTTCCCGTGCCGTGCGTGCACATCAGTGTCAGAGTGTGTGTGTGTGTGTGTGTGTGTGTGTGACCACGTTTGCTCGTGGGAATGAGACAAGTCAAAACGCAATGCCCGCATGTTATGTATTATAAAAAAAAAGAAAAAAAAAAAAAGGCGTGTAGATCAATGTGACATGGACAGTTGTCTTCGCCTGATGCTCACAGAAGTATTATGAGCGATCTCGCTCAGTATGAGAAGAAAGGTCGCTATTTTCAGATTAAAAAAAAAAAAAAAAGAAAAAAGAAAAAAAATCAGTTTCACGCGATTAAAACATGTGATGTTTGTGCAAGCGAACGTGTTTGTGGGGATGGGATGGGATGGGTGTGTGTGTGTGTGTGTGTGGGGTGGGGGGGGGGGGGTGGGGGGTGGGGGGGGAGGGGGTCGTGTGTGTGCGTGCGTATGTATGTATGTGTGTGTGTGTGTGTGTGCAGCCCGGGTGATTTGTCGCGCTTTCGCTCGCACATGCGATGACACTGACATCTGATCTCGAGTGGGAAGACGTAGGGGTCAGTGAGGGATGGACAGCTTGCGAATTCGTTTTGCAGTGTGTCAGAACTGACACTTCTTGAGGACTGACGGAGAAACACTGACATGACAACAACTCACACACTTTCAGCGGCTCAGTGGCGATCCACTGTTTTGTATTCAGTCATACCCCCTTGTTGAACGTACATCTATCCCGTGATCAAGACTCTTTTGAGCGAAGTCAGCTAATTGCCATGCCTATTTCCTGTTCCATTTTGACTGCAGTTAAACTGAAGCTTCAATAAGCAGCTTTGTTGTTTTTACACATGATTATCTGAACTGGTAAATTCCAACCTTGAAGAAGCTTGGTGCGTGGAACTAATATCAAATTTCTGTGCATCTGTTCCACGATGGCTGAGCAACAGACCAAATATAAGCAACTGAAAGAACGGTGAGTAAAAAGAGCAAAAACGGTGTGCGTGTGCATGTGTCTGTCTGTCGGTCTGTGTCTCAGTGTGAGAGAGAATAATGTTCATAAACAAGTAGCCTGCACACACACACACGCACGCACGCACGTACGCACACACACAGAATCACAGCATCAGTAAACGAAAGGTCTGTCAAAAGTGACTGTATGAAAAGAAGTAGCTTAATGATCAAGAGAAGACGATTGTATCAGCACGCACTACCTAGTAGTCATAGTACTTTCCTCAGGCTCACAGAAAGTCGTTTTTCACATGAGGAGGGGAGGGGAGGTGGAGGGGTTGGGGGGGGGGGATGGAGAAACAGCGGAAATACGTGTATTGAATTACTTTATTTGTCACAACAGATTTCTCTACGTAAAATTCGGACTGCTCACCCCAGGGAGAGCGCGTCCTACAGTAATACACCACCCCCACCCTTGTTTTTTCCTTTGTTTTCTGGCTGTAAGTGTACGTTTTTTGTCAGTAAATGAAACGGATTAAAAAAAAAAAAAAAAGTGGTGTCAGAAACAACCCGTTGTTGCCTGAGTTAATTTTGTCAGAAACAACCCTTTGTTGCCGTGAGTTAATTTTGCCAGAAACACCCCTAGTTTGTTGCCATGGATTTATTTTGCCAGAAATAATCCTTTGTTGCCGTGGGTTTATTTTGCCAGAACCAACCCTTTGTTGCCGTGGGTTTATTTTGCCAGAACCAACCCTTTGTTGCCGTGGGTTTATTTTGCCAGAACCAACCCTTTGTTGCCGTGGGTTTATTTTGCCAGAAACAATCCTTTGTTGCCGTGGGTTTATTTTGCCAGAAACAACCCTTTGTTGCTGTGGGTTTATTTTGCCAGAAATACCCCTTTGTTGCTGTGGGTTTATTTTGCCAGAAATACCCCTTTGTTGCTGTGGGGTTGGGTTTTTTTGTGTTTTTTTTTCCTTTTATTTTTTTACGTGCGCTATGTACATGCTGCACACGGGTTCTCGGTTGATCATGTAATCCGAATAAAGCTCCGAAGGCAAAGACCAACAACATTATGTGGTTGGGTCATTTATTTACGATTGGGACATAATATTGTCTGTCTTTCGTTTGGAGGTTGAAGTACTGATAGTTGGCTGATAATTGTTAGTAAAATAAATGACACAATATCTGGCTTGTAGTTGAACCAGTAGCTACTTGATTATTGTCGGTAAAAATTAGTCGCTATTTATTCTTGTATACCTAAGTAGTAGTAGTAGTGGTGGTAGTAGTAGTAGCAGCAGCAGCAGTAGCAGCAGTAATAATGGTAGTAGTAGTAGTAGTAGTAGTAGAAGTGGCTGTGGTGGAGACTGGTTCGAACATAAGCCCCGTGGCTGATTTAAACCCCTTCAAATATAGTTCTTA